>JADPWL010000255.1:0-12913 GCA_019059595.1 Marasmia exigua
ATCAGACGATTTGATTGTCGTGTGACTTGCACAAAATTTCTGATGAAAATCATGGCACTAGGTGAGAGACTTTTAGACGGTTATTGACCCTGATTTTAAATTGTGGATGTCTTTCGAACTGTGAACTGAACAGTTACCTGGTTACAGACCCCTTCCTCGGATTTTCGATTATAGAGACTAAACCATGGCACGGAGCAAGAAAACGCTGTCAAAACCATACAAAAATAAAATGTTTTTGCGATATCACCGTTATTTTTTTTTAACATTTACATCCCGAAAACCTGATATAGTATCGTGAATAAGTCCATTTCGAATGTTAGAGCCACACAATAAGCGAAAAAAAACATTTGCTGTTCCATTACCAATAGAATATCCAGCCGGCATTAATGTATGGATCAGCTGTTTTTTTTTCGGGATGTAAACATAAAAAAGGAAGTTCTCAATTCGCCATGTTTATTTTATGATAAACCAGATAAACCATATCGGCAAGCACGATAATTGGGCTCCTGGCTCATACGAATAATGCATACCAGACAAAAATCGTCCTAAAACTATAACAAGATTGTTTTGACCGGGGGGGGGGGGGAAATGCAATGCAAAATATCCTTTGAAAATGACTATAATGTATCATACGGGATTAAGACGATATTTTTATTATGTGAAACAACATTGTGTACTCCATATTGGCTCGACGTTTCGGCTACTTACAGCAGCCGTGGCACGAGCGGAGCGACTGTCCGCTTCAAAAGTGTTAATCCCCTTATTGATACTGATAGTTATAATGCCAACGCGAAAATCTAAAAATCTTTTGAAAATGCTTTTAGATCGGACAGAATGACGGTAAGCATCACGCCTATGGGACACCTGCAACACCAAATTAGTCAATTAATCTGAACAAAACCTCTTGCTCAAACAACCCCATCCACCCAATTGAGTAATTTCCAGTTGCGTCCAAAGCTGGAAGCTTCGGGCCGGGGTATGCTTGGACCATGAATTCCCGAGTTCGGGGGAGTCTGTTAATTACAATGGAGCGACTGCCGATCTGAACTTCGCAACCTTTAGACCTGGAACTAGACCCAACTGATCCGCACGGTTACACGTCCTACAGGATAATTATCTGCAAATATTGTAGTAATCTAACAATTTTGAGAGATTATCGGAGACGTGCAGGTTTACTAAGTTTCCTCCGATGTTTTTCCCCTCACCGCCCACTATGGTAGAAGTATGCACATAGAAGTGCATGCTCGATTCGAACCACGACCCCTGTTTGAAAGGCGCGTTTTTATCCACTGAGCTACCATCGCTTCCTTCTTTGCTTTTCCGCTACAGTTCAATGTTACTTTCGCAGTGCGAAACTAGCATTGAAACTGTCCACCAGACTTTAAATTAATGAGAAAAACTGTTAATACGAACCTTTTTTTTTCATGTGACACTTTTATTCAAACCACTCCATCTACCAATCCATTGGTAAGTACCTAATACCTATTATATTTTCTATTATTATCTTATTTAGTGTTTAAATAGAATAAGAAGAGGCTCTTAATTAAGAAGTAAAGCGTTTTTGCTCGTATATGTCTCAAAAAGTGGCATGCTAGCTAATTATGTATAGGTATGTACAGTCAACGTCACTAATAAGTATCCAACCTTCATTTAAAAATAACCTTAATGTTCCGCCTTAAGAGACGAGGTGTGTTACATTTCATTGCAGAAGCCGGCACTGTACACACATAAAACAGTCGTTTTAACTGTACCCTAATATTTTTTATATTTGTGTGTAAACTTATACTGACAGATGTAACTCCCATAAATTTGATATTTGCATTCTGTCAAATGGGGTTATGTTTCCTTTCGTCTTCCAAAAATGTAATAAAAACGTTTTCTTTTTAGCAAGTCTTCAAGACAAATAGGAATCTTCATGAGAAAAGTTGAGACTAAAGATTGTCCAGGAACATTTTTTCCGTATGGTACCGCAAATATTTAGATAAGATAAGATAGATAAATTATCATTTAGTGTCAAACTGTGTTACAATTGTTGTTGAGAGGCATTATTGTTAGTATCAACGTTGCCCGTTTCGGACGTCCAATATGTCAGGGTTACTAGATCAATACAAAATCAAATACATATATTACTTTAAAATACCTACTTTACTATATATGGGATAGGAGTCATTATGTCTATAATATTCGTCTAAGCTATAGAAGATTTAGATAGCACCATTCTTTGAGAGCTTTTTTGAATCGAGTATTTTCCAGGGCTTTAAATAAAAGCTGTAATTTATGAAAAATTTTGATTCCAAGTTACAAGGTACTCTTACTATAAATATAGCTGAACAGGTTACAGGTCGGATGTCCTACAATATGTTTTGGCGCAGCTTTTTTTTTGTTTCACTTTTTTTAACGAAATATTGCATATGTCCTTTAATCAATACAAATATTTCAAGTATATAGATACATGTCCATAGTTAGAAACTTTAGAATCTTTTAAATACATTTCTTATGATTCATATTTTTGAACATATCCAATTCGCAACATTTTTTGTTGCAGGAATTAAAGGTAATTGCACATATTACTGAGTTGCCCCAAAAAATTATCCATACGTCAGGAGGGTAAATGTAGCCTAATACGCGATTTTTTTTTTTTGCCGTTTCCCAAGGAACTAACATTGACTAAAATGGAGATTGCATAGCACCGGCTTGATATTTTATTATTTATCTTATCAATATGGATTTCCAATTAATATGATATCGATGGTACCGCCTAGGATTCAGGTCAGATACTTTTGTTCGATATGTGTATTGGTCCCATAGTAATGTCCAATTTTGATGCGGCTTGCTTATAATTACTAAATTCAAACCAACTTGGTGTTTTGCTTAAATTGATTTTACGATTATAGTGGTCAACCCTTTTTGCTACTCTTGAAAAAAAAAAAAAACCCTCTGCTCTATGTATTATGAATTTCCAGTTGCCTAAACTAGCGTCTTTTTTTTCCTCTTTCAGACATGAAAATAGTAGCATCATCTGCAAACATGAACACACAAATACCAACTATTAAAGGAAGTTCGTTGATATAACTAAGAACCGAAGTGGTCCCAGTATACTGCCTGGGGCCAAACACCTAATATGTTTTTTGTTGAAAACTTTGATTGTACTCTACCATTTGTCGTCGTTTTTTTATCATAAGTATCCACTTGTAGCTTTGTTTCTCTATTTTCTAAATTGCTCTATCATTCAAGCTTTCCAGCGAATACCTATTGTGTTGCAGGCTTGTTTTAGTATATTTTTGTACAAGACTCAGTCCAAAAGCTTTTACGGTTATAAATAATCCGTAACAAGTTTTTTTTATTTCTTTTCCAATTTCTTCCCAAATATCTTTTAATATTTTGAATATTGCAAGCGTTGTATTTACCTTTTTGAAACCGAAATGGTGTTGAATTCCAAAGTATTATTTTGTTATAAATGATGACATTTTAGTATGTAAAACCTTTTCAAAACTTTTGGAAAATTTGTAGATGACTATTGGCCTATAGTTGCCATGTTATCCTTAGAGCCTTTTTTATACAGTGGTTTAACTAATCCCTTTTTCAGTTCGTTTGGAAATATACCAGTTTCGATCGTCAAATTTATTATATAAGTTATGGGTTCCGCTATAGCATGAATACTAGATTTGATGAGCACCATAGGTATGTTGTCATAGCCCGTACTCTTTTTATTTGCTAGTCCTTTAATAATGTTTTTTATTTCAGGAACAGTAACAGGAGTTAAGAATATACTGTTTAAATTTGGCTGTGTTACTGCCTTTGTAATTTAAGTCAGTGGTCGTTTTATTGTTATTATCATTATTTAAATTTATAAAATAATTGTTCATTGTTGTAGCTATGTCTATGGGTTTGATAATTAAAATGTCATCTAGATACATTTTTTCTATTGTTTCTGCGATATTATTTGTATTCATTGTATTTTGTTTAATAACCTGCCATGTAGCTTTTCCTTTATTTGAGCTATTTGCGATGTATTTTTTATTTATGTTCCTTTTTGATTGCCTTATTACAGATTTCATTATTTTACAGTATGTTTTGTATCTTTTTGCAGTAGCTGCGCAGTTATTTTGTTTAGTTTGTACGTATAATTTCCTTTTGTTTTTGCTAGCTATTAAAATACCTTTGGACTTCCAATTGGGCTTTTTCCTGTAAGTGATTTTGATTTTTGTCATTTGGAACACAAAGATAAAATAAGAGACTAAATATATCTATGAATTCATTGTATGCATCATTTGGATTAGATTGCAAGTACACGTTCTGGAAACTTATTTGAGATATATATTTTAAGAATATTTCTATATTGTTTGACGGGGTTTCTCTTAATTATATACCAATATCTTTCCTTAAAACTCATGTTTGAGGAAACTGATATCATTTGGCATGTGTGGTCTGATAAGCCAAAATCTAACACTTGTGCATTGTATTGTTTTATGTTTGTAAAAATATTGTCTATGCATGTTTGAGAATGATTGGTTATTCTAGTAGGAACGTCAATGGTGGGTTTGAGTTTAAATTGTCTAAAAATATTTAAGAAATATTCATTTTTAGGAGTTTTTTTCATGTATATTTACATTAAAATCACCCAAAATAAATACATTTTTGTAGCTATTTCTTGTTCTACAGGTTATTTTATAAAGCAAATGTTCCATATTGCTGCAAAATATGTCGAAATTACTTTTGGTGATCTATACACGCACACGATTAAATAATTTAATCCTTTTATATCTACACCACAACATTCAAAGTGACTTTCTATAGCCATTCCGAGATCCATTTATTTCACTACAGTCTATTTTGTTCTAGCATATATTGCCACACCGCCGCACTTTTTACGCTTTCGGCAGAAATGTGAAATGTTTTATACCCGTCTATTTGAAGAATATCAATTTCATTGTCCTTTAAAAGGTTTCACTAAAACAACATACATCAACCTTTTTTTCAGTCATTCTAATTGGTCTACTTTAGTTTTGATACTTTGAGTATTTAAGTGCATTATATTAAAATTATTGTTTTTTTTGGTCTCGAAAAAATGTTTCATCGTCAATTTGTCCTTTATAATTTCTTTACTTTTAGTCTGATTTGCTTAATTTTATTAAATAGGTACGGAATGGTACATTGAAACTTTTTTTCTTTTCTAACATTATCGTTTATAGCGTCAGCTTCTTTTTCCATTTTATCTATATGATTTATGTAGCGGTACTTGTAATCGATTGCCAGAATTTCCTTCAAGAGTAATCTACTAGTGTATTGCTTGCGATTTGGTATGGGATCATCATAATGTAAAGGTACAAATGCAGTATTTTTGAAGTGAGAGCAAGCTAAACGGAGAACTTCATTTAGCTTATGAACATTCAATGTCCTATTTTCAGAGATTTCACCAATATTACATATTATTAGTTTTACATATTAACCAATCATCATTATTAAGTATTCTGATTTTTAATTTTATGCCCTCTTATTCCAAAACGTGGTTTAAATAAGAAGTGTGATTAATACTAGTAATAACTGAAGAACTAGAATAAACATTATTCCAAAACTAAGACTAACATTATTTAACAATTCTTTAGAAAATTTACTTCAGACAACAAAATAAGGTTATGTAAAATGAATTCTCACTGAACGAATGATTGAATGATTCGATCAATTTTGACACTATCCTGCGGTACTTAATTGTCTATGGTTAGTCGAGGATTTGTATTAAAATTTTAAGAACTAACATTATTCCGTAATAATCATGAACCTGCTAGTTTAGGATTACCCTTTGACCAGTAGAAGAAACTACCCATACGATTTTAATGAAACTCATATATGTTATATATAATTCTATAATGTTTTAAAAAAAATCACAATATTATTTTTTTTTTCAAAAAAAAAACATGATGGCCATATATTTTCCACTACTGGTCATTCCTGTGGTGAAATTCCTTGAAACAAGGTACCACACATAAAGGTACTTCCACGTGTCGCATTGAACGTTAGAACGCTTGTTTTTTGTGGCACTACTACATAAACGACAGCGTCTATATGTTGGAATGGCTTCTGGAAAATGCTGGCCAATATTTCCGTATTGAATTTCTTCTGGAATACTGAAGACTTTTTTCTGGCGAGAACCGTCATCGCTCTTTCTCGACTTTTTTGCATATTTAGGCATGCTAGAAAATTTTCTTTTGCGAAATGTTGTATTATTTATGAGTCCTCGGACAAGTGCCAGCCTAAATGCTTTTTGGGACATTGGATTGTGCACTCTTGAGTTATTTGCGTACAAAATGTGGCTATTAGTTATAGCAACATCTAACAAAAAATAAAACAGTCGTTTCCACCATTTCTTGCTTTTTCGTCCAAGCTCATAGACTGCCTTCTTTTGGTCGAATCTATCAACCCCACCCATTCGTTTTGTGTATTCACTGACTGCAAGTGGGCATGTAAATGACTTCTTGGTTCCATCTTTTTGGGTGCGTAGACAAGAAGTTGTCTCCTTTGGATGAAAAGCGGTGCTCGTAACTGTCACTAATTTTGTGTCTTTCCATCTAATAATTCCTACATTGTTCCTCGTCCTCCATTTGTACTCTCCTCTTTTTAGCTTTTTCAGTTTTTCATTTTGTCTCTTCATAATTTCGTCTGCGTTCGGTACTGTCGGCTTCTTCACTAGGACTGGCAAACCTTTCTGTCATTTCTCGATGTCGCAGTGCTGTGAATCCCATTATCGTAGAGATACTGTAGTAACTCGTAGCTACAAAAAAAGTTATCAAATGAAAGGTGTGCTGCACAACCCTCATCTATAAGTGCCTGGGATAAAGTTTTGACAACAGTACTTCCAAGACCAGTTTCGATAATTTCTCCTTTGCCAGTATATACCTGAAACTGGAATAAATAACCCGTTGCGCTGTCTGCTCTAGCCCATATTTTGTATCCTCTTTTTATTGGCTTCATGGGTAAGTACTGTTTTAGAGCACTGCGACCTTTGAATTTGACCATTGACTCGTCAATGGACTGAGATTTGGTATTATTGGCATTGTTCTGACATTTTTGGTTGATCTGATCTAAAAGGGGCCTTATTTTGTATAGTTTATCAAAATTTGCATCGCCTCTTCTAGGCATTTGTTCATTATCGTTTATGTGTAAATAATTTGATATTTTTTGAAACCTTTGAAGAGTCATTGTTTCTGCAACTTCGGGCACACATAACGCTGTATCACTGGACCAGTAGTCTTCTATACAGGGTAATTTGTGTATCCCCATCTGTATTAGCATTCCAATATAAGCTTTTATTTCGATTTCAGTAACTGAAGCAAAATTTCTTGCATTGTTCTGTGTAGCAAATAAATTAGTTTGATTGACCAAATTTGAAATGACTTCAGTATCGAAAAAAACTTCAAAGTAAGCCAGAGGTGCAGATCTACTTGAAAAGTTATTCCTGGGTCGTAAAGGATGTTCATCAAAGGAAGAAACATCGGGAGTATTTGTCCAATCCGTTTTTTTCCATTCTGTCTCATCTTCGTCAGAATCAGGCCCATCCCCATTTGAATCAGTCTCATCGGAATCAGCCCCATCGGAATCAGTCCCATCGGAATCAAAGCATTGTCCATTGTCATTAGCAGAAGCAGATGGCAGGGTTATTGCGCGGGAAGCAGAAGCGTGAGTTAGCCTTGTGCGAGTAGTTTGGGAAGCTGTTCTAGTGCTAGATCTTGAACTACCTTCTGCTATTGGCTGGCTTACAGGACTATCTATAGCTATCTCATTAGGTGTAATTTGACGAGGTTCAGATCCAATACCTATCGTTGTAGAACACGGCAAAGCAGGTGTTGCGATAGCTGGTGTAGCATGAGGCGTTACAGAAACTGACATAGGAGCAATATTCATATTATTTTCATTTTCTATTCCAATATCACTTTCACAATCAGTTATATCTTCTAGTACTTCATGTTCTTCCCATTCACTCGTTGCTTGTTCTTTTCCATGCTTACCGCGTCTTCTTGTAACAGAAGAAGTGAGTAATGAGTCTGCAAACTCAGGTTCCAAAATATTTTCTAAGTCTTCGTCATTATCGGAATCTTCCAAGGCGTCTTCTGAATCTGTACCATCTGGCATTCCAAACATAGCTTCCAAGCGTTGCTCTATCTCTGCATCGCTAATGGGACGTCCTTTCTCCATTTTCCGTCTGAAATTAAATCAACATATGACCGGTACTGGCAAATATATTGCCGTCTACATAACATGTATAGACTGGTACTGGCAAATATATTGCCGTCTTGTTTTTGTTATTTTTTTGATATAAATAATCGGAATATTAGGGAAATACAAGTCTAATCGACATGTTTTTACTCAAATCTAAAAGACATAAAAAAAACTTACCAAAAATCTTGCGTACTTTCAGAGATCGAGATGGATGTTTGAAAATTTCAAAAAATCGCCAATTATTCAAATGAATCAGTGTTTATTTTTAGGTTGACAGATGACAGATGTCACTTTTTTATTTTTTTTCGGTAAAGTATGTTTGTTCTCTATTACTAAATAACCGTATAACGTAAAAAAGAACGTCATATTTTTTTTGAGCATTGACAACATGACGGCAAGTATATTGCCTCTAATGGTCAAAGGGTTAAAAGCGGTATCAGAGCAGTTTTTTGTAATAAGGGGGATGAAGTTTAATGACATATTCCGATGTTAAGTTCCCGTACATTTTGACCTCTTTTGACAGATGCAACATGTCAAAATGTATGCTTTTTTGCCTCAGGGGAATGCGGCCGTCCCGCAGTGCAGTGGGCCGACGTGGCCTTATTACCCGACCACCGGGTGGCATTTGCATATGTCGATTTAGTTCTCTAATTAAAAATCAGAGTACCTAAACTTTACTCTTATCACAAGATAATTAAAATGTTTTTTAAATCAATAAAGGCAGCAAAGCTTTTGAAATGTTTTTGATTTCGATTTAGGTTATACGCAATTCACGACGATCTTTATCCTCGCGTCCTTTTTGGCTTTGGGTGCGACAGGTATGTTTTTACGTAACGTTACGGGATAGTTTCGTTGTAGGCCCTCTGTGCCCACGGAGCATTGGAGGCAGGGCCATCAATGCGACGAAGAGGGGGGGGGGGGGGGTCTGCTCGTATTTATCTCCGAAGGGGGGTCCCTATTTTAAGGTACTTTTAAGTCAAATCTCGAATTGAATGTACCCAATTAGTATGAAAAAGTTAAAACTAGGCTGCCCTAGACAGCCGGCTGAAAGTGAAGCCACTCGTGTCAGTTTTAGCCTAGTCTCGAGGTCAGCCTACATTCCTAGTAATTAAAGCTGTGACCTAGAAAGAGCAAAGCCTCGATGTCGCTCACTCGAGCACGCGTCGGGTGAAGCCGTGAAGTAGAGATTTGAGAACTGCTGGAGTTATTAGCAGCTAATAGTTGCCACAAGTTATTTTATAGACCTTTTTAATAGGAGCGAGTGCGCGTTTTCAGCGCTGTGAGTGCGTATTTACTGTGCTGTGGGTGCGCGTTTTCTGCGCTGTTGGTGCGCGTTTTAAGCGCTCTAGTTGTGCGTTTTTTACACTATTGGTACGCGTTTTTAGCGCTATGGGTGCGCGTTTCTTGCGCTGTGGATGCGTGTTTTATGCATTTTTAGCGAGAGTTTTCTGCAAACGCTTTTATTTTAATGCACCTCATCATACTTTTACCAATAATTTCAGTCCTTGGCATTTTTTCTTTATTTCTTTTTATGACTCAAGTTAATGTAAATACGTTTACCTTACATATGGAAAACTCCTATAAAACCGCCATAATGTCTGCGGCGAAACGAGTAATGCCTTGTAATTATAGGGTGGTTGAAGTCTGAGTGATGTTGATGGCTTGATGACTAACAGGTGAATAGTGCATACCTGGAGTTTAATGACTAAATCAATCAACAAGCCTTTGTATTTCCCCTGCAACGTAGGCCACCTACATGCTGCACCACATATTCTGTCAGTGGCTTTACTTATCTAGTACTAGTTTTAATCGGGGGAGAGCCACGCTTCGGCATGACTGGGTCGGCGACCGGAGTGAAACTACGGCCTCACAGAAAACCAGCAGCACTGTCCTGTGTTTCGCTGCGTGATTGAGGGTACCGGAGACCCAATCGGTGGGAAAAGGGGGGGTTAAAGGTTGACAGCGCACTTGTGACTCCACTCGTGTCGCGAGTGTCCAATGTCCATGGGCGACGGCAATCGCTTACCATCAGGTGATCCGTTTGCTCGTCTGCCACCTATGACAAAAAAAAAACTGTCACCAGGCCTTCTAATGTCAGCAGTCTAACGAGTAGAAGAAGTCCTACACTAAGCTTTTTATGCCATCACCTTGCCTCACATGAGGTACAAAGCGGTGTGTGAGGCTCGAGTCTTGGTGGTCCCTGGCATTTTACGACCATGAAGCCAAATTTCCAACTTTTTTTTTATATGAGAGGTGGCAGACGGATCACCTGATGGTAATCAATTCCGCCGCCCATAGACACCCGCAACACCAGTGGAGTCACAAGTGCGCTACCAACCTTTGCCCCCCATTGGGCCTCCGGTAACCTCACTCACACGGCGAAACACAGCGCAGGCGCTGCTTCACCCCGGTCTTCTGTGAGGCAGTGGTATCACTCCGGCCGAGCCGGCCCATTCATGCCTAAGCGTGGCTCTCCCACATTTAACTCAGCTATTCTTGTGTATTCGTTGTTTTTGTGACATCAACTATGACATTTAGCACATTTCCTAGCCCTGTGCTTGCCCTAAAGCTTTAACTAGCTCTTTTCGCTGCATTGTTTTCCCACAACTTCGTAGTGCATCATGCGAAACGTAGTTCTTTAGTCAAATGAACGGTTGCGAACTCTTTAGGGTTGGCAGTATTGTTTTTTATGTGAAAGGTGGCAGACTGATGGTAAGCGATTGCCGTCGCCCCTGGACACCAGCGACACCAGTGGAATCACAAGTGCGTTGCCAACTTATAAACCCCCCTTTTCCCCTTATTTTGTCTCCGGTACCCTCACTCACGCAGCGAAACAGCACAATGCTGTGAGGCCGAGGGGTAAGAGAAATACCCCTGCAGCCAAACCGTTCCACAGAACTGAGGTTAGGAAGTGTTAGTTAGAAAGTTCCGCGAGAAACGCACAGTATTAGACCGCTATGCATCGAGATGATGGGGATGGAATGACAATCGCTTGCGAGTGGTTCGATGTAAGAATTCAGCTGCAGGGAGTAGATCAAACAGTTCCTCAAAGCACTCACCGAGATAGATGCGGTCAAGAATGCTGAGGGAAGTTATATCCCGGCGCCGTAGTGCTAGAGGTTTAAGTCGATTAGAGAGGGTCAAGTCACCGACAATTCGAGCCCTACGTTGTAAATATTTTATTTATTATTTTTAATTTGAATTTGTTTTTTCTTTCACGCTTTTCACGGGACCTATTTGATGGCGCGGACTGTATCGCATAAATCAACTGAGTTACTAACGCTCTCGTGAGTTGCGGTAACCCTTTTTTAGCGCGAATCCCGGATGGCACAGTTTAAATGCATAATTCGCAATTGCGGTTAACCTGTTCACGGAAACCATCACCACTGAAAGAACGCCGCTTTGAATAATTTCTGTGACATGCTTTGTAGTTGTAGTGATGTGACTGGAGTGAATATTTATCACTTGAGTCATAATTTGATCGTGGGACACACATCGGCATGAATGGGCCGGAAGGACCGTAGTGAGCCGAATGGGCTGAATGATTCGAGTGAGCCGAATGGGCGGAATGATTCAATGAGCCTAATGGTCCGAATGAATGAATGAGAGGAATGAATCACGGATCTATCTGAGAGTCAGAGAGAGAAATGAATCGTTTCACTGTTCCGCTTCTCTGCATTGATCCAGATGCAAATGTTCCAATCATTTGTCTGTCAGCCCGGAGTCTGGAAGTTGGCGGTCTTATACCCCCGTGCCTCAGAAAGCACGTTAAGCCGTTGGTCCTGCACCCGATCCGTGTCCGGTCGTGTCACATTGGTGCCCCATCGGAATATGAGGGCAAGGGAATAGAGAGTGCACTTGTGTTACACACTTGAGGACTATAATATATCCTGCGTAAGTGACTGATTGTTGTGATTGGTCGCCCTAGCTGCAATCGGTTGGAGGATACTAAGCCACCGAGGTAGCTTGTTAAGCACGCGATGTAAGCAGACAGCGTTCTATGACTAAAGTGACTCAATCAAAGTGACCTCGAGTCTACCATTATCACATCACTATTGCTTCGAGATGAGGGGCGCTTTGTGAGTCAGTGCAGTGGAGTTAATTTTCAAGCCGGAAATTTGAGGCGAATTAAAGTGAATTGTGGGTTTGGACGTGTTCTAGTCTAGGTTGTGTTTGTGTTTAATTAAATTGTAGGTCCCCTGGCCTGGATGGGGCAAATTGTGGACATCTTAGGGGCGGTAAATCTTCTAACCCGCCTCTGTAGGTAACTATCTATCTATCTAATGAACTCAGTCATCATAATTGCTATTGATTGCCTTGGTGGCGCAGTGGTTAGTGGGTTGTACATTTACGGCTCATTGGCGCCGCCAATGGATTTTAACTGTAATGCATTTAAGACATTAAATTAAAAAATATTGTAGGATACGGTAATTGTGATTCGCTGCGTAAGTGAGGGTACCGGAAGCCCACTCCAGAGAAAGGGGGGTTTAAAGGTTGGCAGCGCAATTGTGACTCCACTGGTGTTGCAGGTGACCATGGGCGGCTTCAATCGCTTACCATCAGGCGATCCGTCTGCTCGTCTGCCAGCTATCACATAAGCTACCAGTCCACCAGTATGGGCTACCTTGATGAACCTCAAAATATGTGAAATACCAAGGAATGCAGAATTAATAACAAATAATATCATGATAGAATTGAA
>JADPWL010000256.1:0-10052 GCA_019059595.1 Marasmia exigua
TAGTAGTTTTAGAAAATCGCTTTGCTGGTGCGATGTAATTATGCACAGTGACCTCTCTTAGTATTTTTATGAACTGTTCTTACCATAGTACAGTTGGGATCGATCCGAACGAATGGTCGATTGTACAACTACATTCCGAACCAGTGGTAAACATGTTGATATTCATAAGTGTTCTGTATGGACCTAAATTGAATCAACTGTTTTCATTTGATTTCATTTTAAAAAGGTTGACAACGCACTTGTGGCTCCCCTGGTGTCCATGGCGGCGGCAATCGCTTACTATCAAGGGATCCGTCTGAGCGTCTGCGACAAAAAACATTACAGCAACTGCAATTTTGTTTTCAATTCATTTTCTTCATTAAACTAAAGTTTGGGGGTATCTGACGGGGAGAAGGAACCGTGATAATATTCTATCAAGGATAGATTGGATTTTTACAGGTAGCCCGAAATAAATGTAAAAAAAAAGCTTATAGAATAACGAAAGGCTTGCCGTCGCGTCTAATCTTAGGCTATTTTAACACACTTGAAATAAAAAGAGAGATAGTAAATGAAATGTCACCGTGGACTGACATCGTGACGCGGACTCTTAACTATATTGCAAAATGTGTATAGGAAAGAGCGAGTTCGCGCGGCGCTACCTGAGCAAGGCCAAGAGCCTGGAGCCGGGCGCGGGCTGCGTGTGGCTGGCCTACGGGCACAGCTTCGCCGCCGACAACGAGCACGACCAGGCCATGGCGGCGTACTTCAAGGTACCGAGACACACTTTACAAGTAGCCTCTAAGGGAGTTGCCACACTGGCGGATTGCTAGCGTGTTCAAAGCAGAGCGAACACGTCGCAATCCGCCAGTGTGGCAACTCCCTAATTCACCGCTGTAATTCGATTCAGTTCCTGTTAAACTCGGTTCACGCGCTAAACTGATTATGTTCGCGTTTCACTGGTTTAAACTGAACTGCTTTCAAAGCAAAACTTAGATTGCTTACTGAACGGCCGATTTTCGACGTTTAGCGTCTTTAAACTTAGTTTAAAGACCATACGTCATGGTATCTGTCATTTGTTTGTAAAAGGAAGGAAAATATATTTATAGTTTTTGTTATTTATTTAGGTTCATCAATGCTTATTCCACTAAACAATAATGAAAAGTGCTTTTTTGAGATTTTGATGAGGATATTTATAGATAAATAAATAAAATAAACTTTATTTCAGTAAATCATTAACAATTAAATCCCAGAAAGTAATCAGATGATACAGAAAGTAAAATTTATTGTTGTGATGATGTTGTGAAATATCTAAATTTATTTATTTTTGATTTCCCATCTGTGAAGGAGTATTTTTTAAATGACAGCACTCTGAACGCATCATTTATTTGTCTATTCCTCGTTAAACTTAACGGCTTAAAGCCGGTGAAATCCGTAAGTTGTAAACTGAGTTTAAAACTAACTTCTGAACTCGATCAGTGAGAACCGTGTTTTGCTAAACTCGGTTTCCCTTATAGCCGGTGAATTCGGCCCTAAGTCTCCACCGAGAATAAAATAATATCTCGACCGAGAGGACCAACACTGAGAAATAGCCAGGGCGTAAAAAAAGAAACACGGCCGAAACCGAGATGGATAGATTGTGTGAAGAATGATAAGATTGAAAAGCAAGTGGATGAATCGATACCGAATGACAAGGACGTCAGTTTTTTAAATATTTTTTTCACGTCTAGGCTATTCTTTTTTTTTTTTTTTGGTCAATAAGCCAACGCTTGACCACAATCGCACCTGATGGAATGCGACGATGAGGTCTAGGATGATACGCGTTTGCCTAAAAGATGCCTGTTCACTCTTGCCTTACAGATGCCCAGATTATAGTAGTCAGGAAAAACAGATCTCGGCAGAGAGTTCCATTCCTTAGCCGTCCGCATTATAAATGTGGAAGCAAATCGCTTCGTGAGGATAAGGGGTATTTCTACCACATAAGGATGAAAGCACTCGCCGCGCCTTGTCGTCCGATGATGGAATGGGCTGGGGGGGATCAAATTATGTAGAACCTCCGCACACTCCCCGAAATGAATCCGGTAGAAGACCGAGAGGCATGCCACTCGTCGACGGTGGTCCAGGCTCTGCAGGCCAGCTTCGGAGAGTGTGTCATCATCGATGAGCTTCTTCGCACGTCGCTCTATTGAGTCCAGAGCGTCTAAATGATACCGGGCAGATCCGTCCCAGAGGTGACAGCAGTACTCCAAGCAGGAGCGAACCTGAGCTCGATATAAACTTAAAAGCTGCTTGGGCTTAAAGTACCGCTTGACTTTCCAAAGGATGCCTAGTTTTTTAGCTGCAGTTTTGGCTATGGACTCAATGTAACGACCAAAATTAAGGCTAGCCGACAGATCCAAGCTCGAGATGGTCAGTCACTGGCACGGAAACATTTCGGAAAGTAGGAGTCAAATGAAATGGACTCCTTTTCGCCGAAAAAAGGCATCTCCCCATATGGAGACAGCATTCAGGGCTGTATTCACCCTCTGAACCATGCCCTCCCTCAAAGAACCGACATCTGCACCGGACCTCGCAACCGATAGATATCTATCCGCAACTGTGCTGTCATCAGCGTACCCAAAGATACCGGGTGTCAACAGCAAGTCGTTGATATGTAGTAGAAATAGAGTTGCGGAAAGAACTCGATGGCTTCACTCCACAGGTGGGTTGCATACACTAGAAGGTCCCCAGTAGACCACCCGCGGCGGAAGCCAAATTGACGGTCACTGAGGAGATCGTTGTCTTCTAGGTATGCAAAGAGCCGGTTGTTCAATACACGCTCCATAGTCTTACAGAGTACGGAGGTGATTGCGATAGGACGGTAGTTAGCTGGGTCAGCACGACTACCTTTTTTAGGTATAGGTTGAACATTAGCAAGCTTCCAAGTACTCGGTACTAGTCCGGTACGGAGGGAAAGGCGGTATAGGCGAGTCAAAATAGGAGACAACTCAGGGGCACAGGTTCGTAAGACAATTGCAGGGATGCCATCAGGACCACTAGCCTTATTAATGTCTAGAGTGCTGAGCGTGTTGAGTACCTCTTTCTGTCGAATATGGACTTCAGACATCTCAGAAGAGCATTGAGGTAGCTTAGGTGGATTTTTGCCAGCTGTATCTAGTTGCGAATTGCTCGCGAAGAGAGAGGCAAACAAGTCTGCCTTCTCCTGGGCCGTGTGAGCTAGCGATCCATCGGACATCACCAACGGCGGCAGCGACGTCCGGCAAAAATTGGCTTCGACCGACTTAGCCAGTGACCAGAAAGCTTTGCTTCCAGACGGATAAGAGACTAATTTGTCTCCTATGCGGCTAATGTGGTCGAAGCGGGCCTTTCGGAGAGCACTTTTGCATGACTTAGCGGCACTGTTGTAGGCTTTCTTCAGTTTCGGCACATTCTGCGATTTGCGGGATCGAGCGTCTGCCCAGGATTGGTAGGCGGTGTGCTTGACCGCTTCGGCCTTGGCACAGTCCGCGTTAAACCAAGGGTGAGCTTTGTTCTTTTGCAAAACGTCAGAGTATGGAATAAAGTATTCCATAGCCTGAAGTATCACGTCAGAAATTGCATCCGCGCAACGCGTGGGGTCGTCCGAAGAAAAGCAAGTGCGACGCCAAGGGTATGATGCAAAAAAGTGTCTCATCTCATCCCAATCTGCTGACGTGTAGTGTAGTGTAGTGTGTGTGTGTGTAGGATCAAGGTCGGGTGGAGAGTAGACTGATACTGATTTCACCAGACAGTGGTAAGAGCTTCCCAAGGGAGAAGAGATTGCCACATGGTATCGGTCTGGGTCGGTTGTCAGCAGAAGGTCCAGGCAGTTTGCTGTATGACCATCTATATCAGGGATACGGGTAGCGCCTTTTACCAGCTGGGAGAGACCTAGCGACAGAGCAAATGCATACGCCAATCTCCCGGCGTGGTCAGTGCTCAAAGGGGAACAACCATTCATGGTGGTGGGCGTTAAAGTCCCCCAGAACAACAAGTTGCGCACTCGGGTACCTCTGCAGGGCCGTTTCTGTGGAACCGCTGAGGTGCTGTAATAGCCTGGTTGTCTCTTCATTATCGGCGTGCGACCGGTAGACATAACAATAGAGAATTTTCTCTACTCCAGTGTCAACCAGAACCCACAAGGTGGAAAAACTGGGATCCTCAAGGTTACGGAGACGTCGGCAGCAGATGTCATCGCGAGCATAGACGCAGGTGCCAGCTCGTTGTTTAAAATTTTGCTCCAGGGTGTAGCCTGGATAATGTAGATATGCTGCGTCTAAGGGACATCTGATTTGCGTCTCCGTGAGGAACAGCAGATGCGGTTTTTCGGTCTCCAGGTGGTGATGGACCGGTTCGAGATTGGAGTGCATACCCCGAATGTTGGCGAGGTGCACTTTTAGTGCGAGGGAGTGCAACCGCTGTCTAACGAGTTTCTTCTTGGGCTTTTTCATGATGAGAGAGTGAACAGGCAGGCAGGGGACAGAGGAACGAGGCGCCGCAAAGCTTCTACCAAACGGTGCAGCTGTTAAACTACGCTAACGGGGTGACTGAGCCGGAGCGCGCGGGGACGCCCTAACCCCCCCAAGGATGTCCATCGGGCCCTCGCATCCGGTCGCCAACCAGCACGATGGCGCATCCTGGGATTTTTCGCTAGTTGGCGGGGCAGCTTTTCGTAGGTGGCTATCCTAGTACTTGGGCCCCCTACTACCTGCGGTCGGCCAGCGGAGAACCGTGCTTAGGATCCCGCTACCCTCCGCAATCAGCCACCCAGCGCAGCAATCATGCGTCACCGTAGACGGCTCACTCCGCGCCGCAACTGTTCGGGCTCTCCTGCCGGAAAGGCATCACCCAGCATCATGCCGGAACGCGACGTTAACCACTTGGCGGCTTGGTTTTGCTGGGTGGTTGGTAACCAGCCGCAGCCGAAACCTACCACTGGTGGTGCTGTGCATTTGGCGCTACCCAGGGGACACGTGTGGGTATCTAGAGCTAAAGCCCACGGACGCGCTCAGCTTTGTCCCCCAATTATTCTCGTTCTCTGCTGAGATATTATTTTATTCTCGATCTTGTTTTCAGCCGATACTGAGAATAACCATAGCGTTAAAAAAAGATGTTAATTTTTTGATACAGTAAGACCCGTAAAACCCGTAAAACTCATAATGATCTTCTCTGTTAGTTTTGTGTTGTGGGTACAGTTTAATCAATTTTATAAGTTACACCAATGTACCTGCGCAGAAGTCTTATTTTCGAAAACTGCGGCAAAATCTTAAGCAATCACAACGCTCCATTTAATTGCGCCAAAAAATGCAATTTCTTATAGGTTGATGCGTCAGCGCCATGTTCGGTGCATGTGCGGTTAAGAGATAGATAACATTCCTCTCTGGATCTTAACGTAAAACGCAGTAAAGTCTGTATTTCAACTGCTTTCGCAATCGTAATAAATCGAATTTAACTTGCTCTTCTGCGTAGACGAATTTCGCCGATGTAACTTATAAACGTGGTACAACTGTAACAAGATGTAATGTTTATAGGCGAGTCAGCTGATGGGCGGCTGCTACCTGCCGCCGCTGTACGTGGGCGTGGAGTGCTCGCTGCTGCACAACGCCGCCATGTGCGAGCGTTTCCTGCACCGCGCCGCCGCGCTGCACGCCGGCGCCGAGGTACGTGCCGTAGCTATCCAGCGTTTATGAATATGACAAATAGCAGTGGTCCCAACAAAGATCCTTGAGGCACGCCTGAGGGAATTGACATCCATTTATACGTGAAACCATTTTCTGTGATTGTCTGGGATTTTGTTACTGTTATACATAGAAAACCTCTATCTAGCTACCGTGTATGCCAGCCTTGTAAAGCTTCTCTAGGAGCAGTCGATGATCTATCCGATCGAAAGCTTTACTAAAATCAGTAAATATGGTATAACATTATCATCATCTTAGCGCTTTGTCCCTGTGGTGGTCAGTTTATTATTACGTTTCCTTTACCATGTCAAGGGGGCGGGAGGTAAGCATTTGTCAAAAATGATGTTCACGCAATGCTTGAACGGCCTCCGTAAATGCGTCGCATCCGCAGGCGCGTCTCGACAAGCTGGTGGAGCGGTCGGAGCCGGGCGCGTCGTGCTGGGAGCGCCTGGCGCCGCTGGTGCAGTCCGCGCACGTCGCGCACGAGGCCGGCGCCGCCGCGCACGCCGCCGGCGACCTGCCCGCCGCGCACCGCCTGTTCACGCGCGCGCTCGACGCCGCGCGGGGCGACGCCGCCGTGTGCCAGGTGACTCACACACCCTCACACACCGCGCACCGCCTGCGCACGCGGGGCGACGCCGCCGTGTGCCAGGTGACTCACACACCCTCACACACCGCGCACCGCCTGCGCACGCGGGGCGACGCCGCCGTGTGCCAGGTGACTCACACACCCTCACACACCCTCACACACCGCGCACCGCCTGCGCACGCGGGGCGACGCCGCCGTGTGCCAGGTGACTCACACACCCTCACACACCCTCACACACCGCGCACCGCCTGCGCACGCGGGGCGACGCCGCCGTGTGCCAGGTGACTCACACACCCTCACACACCGCGCACCGCCTGCGCACGCGGGGCGACGCCGCCGTGTGCCAGGTGACTCACACACCCTCACACACCGCGCACCGCCTGCGCACGCGGGGCGACGCCGCCGTGTGCCAGGTGACTCACACA
This sequence comes from Marasmia exigua, assembly GCA_019059595.1. Taxonomy (NCBI): domain Eukaryota; kingdom Metazoa; phylum Arthropoda; class Insecta; order Lepidoptera; family Crambidae; genus Marasmia; species Marasmia exigua. Next base: position 6,687 of record JADPWL010000256.1, read on the forward strand.
CCCTCACACACCCTCACACACCGCGCACCGCCTGCGCACGCGGGGCGACGCCGCCGTGTGCCAGGTGACTCACACACCCTCACACACCCTCACACACCGCGCACCGCCTGCGCACGCGGGGCGACGCCGCCGTGTGCCAGGTGGACTCACACACCCTCACACACCGCGCACCGCCTGCGCACGCGGGGCGACGCCGCCGTGTGCCAGGTGACTCACACACCCTCACACACCGCGCACCGCCTGCGGCACGCGGGGCGACGCCGCCGTGTGCCAGGTGACTCACACACCCTCACACACCGCGCACCGCCTGCGCACAGCGGGGGCGACGCCGCCGTGTGCCAGGTGACTCACACACCCTCACACACCCTCACACACCGCGCACCGCCTGCGCACGCGGGGCGACGCCGCCGTGTGCCAGGTGACTCACACACCCTCACACACCCTCACACACCGCGCACCGCCTGCGCACGCGGGGCGACGCCGCCGTGTGCCAGGTGGACTCACACACCCTCACACACCGCGCACCGCCTGTTCACGCGCGCGCTCGACGCCGCGCGGGGCGACGCCGCCGTGTGCCAGGTGACTCTTGTTTACGTTCACTGGACATACGCATCCAATGGATTCTCGTGACCTTCACCAGACTGTCGGTCCACTTTGTGACAGGTTTGCCACGGCTGCGACTTCCTGTACGTAGCCTCCAATCGACGTGAGTTGTTGTAGTATAAAAGCTGTAATAGAAAATTACCGACCCATCTCCAAGCTTTGACTGTTTGCGAAAATTTTCGAAAAAATAATTTATTCACAAGTATATGCATGCATTCAAAGTTCATTTACAGAGAAACAGCACGGGTTTTAAAAAACGCTCTTCTGTCTCCAATCTTATTACCTACAGCTCACGATTTTATTTCAGAAAGCATGGAGAAAATTGGATTGGAAAATTACAACAGATTACAGCAAATGTTTCGATCGAATAGATCATAATATTCTGATGTCCAAACTATTCGCAATTGGCATCTGTGGTGACTGATATAGATCATTTTGTTCGTATGTAGAAAATCGAGGTCAGCCAGTGGTGTTGCAGGGCTATATTTTGAATAATGTTGGGGTTCCTAAGGAGGAATACTGCTGACTTTAAATTGGTCCACACCCGTAAAATATTGTACAATGCGTTGGTCAGAAGTCATCTGGAGTACGCTTGCGATGCCTGGAATCCAGTATATACCGTTCATTCCCAGCGCTTGGAGAGCGTCCAGCGTGCATTTACAAGGCATCTGGCTTTTGTGTCCCCAGGTATCTCGCATCGGGCTCCATATGATCAAAGATTGTCATTCTTTAAGTTGAATACATTGCGCGACCGGCGTAGGCATCAAGATTTGGAAGTTTTACACGGGCTTTTAAATGGCAGGGTAAACAGTAAGGAAATACTGGCACAAGTTGGGTTTTCGGTTCCAGCTCACTTACCGCGTCACCTCATCAAGAAAACCTTGAGTTTACAAAAGTCTAAAACCAATTTGGTTCGCCATGCTCTCCTGCCGAGATGTTGCAGTGCATACAACAAAATTAATAAACCTGCTGATATCTTTTGCGGTTCGCGATCCAAATTTAGACGTAATTTGGCTGATGCCTTGTTGTCAACCAAGGAATCAGCTAAATCATGAAAGAATCTAAGTTATTAATACAGTTTATTTTTAATTGTAAAATTATTATCATTCATCATCATCAGCCCATTTAAGTCCCCACTGCTGGGGCACGGGCCTCCCTTTTTTTTTTTTTTTTTTTTTATATATTAAATGGGTTTGCACTTGACCTCATTTCACCTGATGGAAAGTGATAATAAGGTCTAAGATTTAGCGTGCTTACCCAGAAGAAGCCTATTCACTCTCGACTTAAAGACACCCAAATTGTAGCTCTCTGGGAATACAGAAGCCGGCAAGTTGTTCCATTCCTTAGCAGTTCGTACCAAGAAAGAGGAAGCGAACCGCTTAGTACGAGCTGGTGGAACTTGCACAGTGTAAGGGTGGATTCCTGTCGTCTTCCGCAATGTCCGGTGGTAGAAAGGAGAAGGTGGTATCAGGTCGTGAAGCTCATTCGAACACTCTCCAAAATGCATCCTATAAAAAACTGATAGACTGGCCACTCTAGGTCGGTGAGCGAGGCTTTGGGATTTACCATCCACTAATTCTGCGTCACCAACTAACCTCATGGCTCGACGCTCAATCGAGTCGAGGGCAGCCAGCTGATACTTGGCAGAGCCATCCCATAGGTGACTGCAATACTCATAGAGTTTAAGAACCTGTTCCGGCGTGAAGTATCGCCTAACCTTGCATAGGATACCAAGTTTTTTAGCAGCAGTGGCTGCCTTGGTCTCAATAGAGCGACCGAAGTTAAGGTTGGAGGTTAGGTCCATACCTAGTAGACTTAGAGTGTCTGCAACAGGCAAGGACACGTTTTGAAAAGTGGGGGACAAGGTGAAAGCGGTCCGCTTAGAGCTGAAGAGACACGCCTGTGTTTTGGAAGCGTTGAACACGACTCTGTTAGCTTCCTCCCAATCGGAGACTGCTTCAAGGATCGCGTTCACCCGTCCAACCATCTTTTCTCTGCATGCATGGATTTCAGCCGAACCAGCCCTTGCGTCGGACATGTATCTCTCTGCAACTGTGCTATCATCTGCGTACCCAAAGATACTGGGCATAAGCAGGTCGTTGATATGCAACAAAAAAAGGGTTGCAGAGAGAACAGACCCTTGAGGGACTCCAGCGTCAATCGCCAACGGATCGGACGAGCAACCGTCTACGACTACCCGAATCGACCTGTTCCTCAGAAAGTCCGAAATCCATAGGCAAAGATTAGCAGGAATTCCGTAAGCTGGAATCTTGCTAAGAAGGCCGTCGTGCCAGACCCTATCGAAGGCTTTGGAGATATCCAGCGAGACTGCAAGAGCCTCACCGTGCCTGTCCATTGCCTCACCCCAATTATGAGTAGCATACACAAGAAGATCCCCAGTAGATCGGCACTGGCGAAAGCCGTACTGCCGATCGTTGAGAAGGTCATTGTCTTCTAGGTAGCTAAGAATTCTCTTGTTCAATACACGCTCCATAACTCCCTCAATCACATGAGGGGTAATTGCCATACTCACCATGCTTGGCAGACGGGTTGGCGAGGGTTTTGATATAAATGCAGAGTTTTCTTTCTCTGGGTGCTGATGATCATGCCAGCAGCTTTACCTTAGTCGCCTTTTACGACACCTCGGTAAGAGTGAGGGTGGTCTATTCTACTCTGCCGGGGATCACACGGCCAATTATCATTACATATCGATTATATTTTTATTGTTCGTGCATACATTATTATTCCTATTTTTACTTTATT
>JADPWL010000258.1:0-14360 GCA_019059595.1 Marasmia exigua
CGTTGCTGGGTTGTGGCCCTTCCTGCGACCAACAGCGGTCCGCCTGGTCGCGGATGTCGGACAGACTTCTCTTTTTCCAGCCAAGTTGCACTTATGCTGGATAATGAAGAGACTGGTCCGCTTCTCGCCCTCACCTTCTGCGAAGAAGTGGTGACTCCAGAAGGAGTGCGGCGAGTCGGGGAGCGGCGAGACTACTCCCCTCGCATGCCCGCCTCGAGCAAAGGAGAGGACGAGTTCGGCGGAGAACTCCTTCGTCCAAATCTCCCCGTGGAGGTGGCCATCCGGCTAACAGTGGACGGGGGTCCCTTGTAGCCGGCCACTGCCATTGGCATCCTCCACCGCTCTTTGGGGACGGCTCCGCTCTTCGGCTGTCCCCAACCCCCCTCCTCCATAGCCTGAGGATGGGCGTGGCCGCAACACCCCGTGTATGGGGTGCCTGTGGGGGAGTGGGGTTGCGGGAATAGCCTCGTGCATTTCCCGTGGACCCCATTTCTGATACCCAACGGGTGGTTTGAGCCCCGGGAGTTTTAGTGGGTATGCCCTCAGGTCGCTTCTTGTTAGAAGAAGCGGCCGGAGGGTGAGTCGCACATTACCCTGGTCGCCCACCGGCGGCAGGGTCTGCGTAAATGCATTTCTCCTGGGAAACCAAAAAAAAACAAAAAGTGGTAAGCTCTAAAAAATTATAAAGGGGGAAGGGGTGGGGCCTAGAGAACATACTGATGGTTTTCTTATACCCGGAACACCTTCATCTACCTATGATCGCCCCAATAGAGTAGGCGGAGTAGCGCCCGGGCGGCGCTTTTAGAGGCGGAAAAATCTTGCTACACCGATGGGGGGCCATGATTTGGTCCGGGGATTAGAAGTATAAATATTTCTTAAACCGTTACACTTGCTAGGTCTTAGCGTTGAGTGAGGAAGCCAATAGAGCGGTTACACCACCGACTAGCGCCCACTAGAACTTTTTTAAGGCGACAACTCGACGAAACTAGCGCCACCGCCATTCATGTAAGTACTTTTAAAAAAAAGTAAAAACATTCATAATAAATTCCTGTGGCGCGCTAGTATCGGTACCTTAAGGGGGCGCAAATTGTAGGCTACATCCTGGGTGAAGGTTTCGGGAAGGTAAGGGTAGTCGACAAAAATCTAATCTTCATCCTGGGGCAGGGGATCGTAGAGGAATAAAAAAGGGCGTCAAAATACCCAACGCTACTCAGTTGAATAGCATCGCTATCATAATTGCAAAAACGCTTCGCTATTACGATCTCGACACGCTGAAAGCCTACAAAGAAACCCCTCGTCAACAGCTCCATGCACATAATACTAGATTGTTGGCAGTCCTTCAACTGTATGTCTAACTCGTATGACAAAACTGTGGAATTGTGTGTTCCGGACCGATACGACCTGGCAAACCTTCAAAAAAGATCGTTACTCATTTTTCACAAAGTCTGGCAGCAAATTGTGACTACTTTTACGGTTGCAGTGTCTCTTGGCCAACGGCGGTCACTGACCATCAGGTGATACCTAGCGTCTTCTCGTCTCCCCCGTCGCAACCAATACAAATAATTCGTGTAAAATAGTACCAATAGACTTTTTTCTTTTTTTTATATGAGAGGTGACAGCGAGCATACGGATCACCTGATGGTAGCACATCCCTGCCGCCCATAACACCCGCAGAACACCATGGGAGTCACACGTGCGCGCCCAGTCCTTTTCCCCTTCCCCCCATTGGGCCTCCGGCAACCTCACTCCAACGCGAACACAGAGCTGGAGCGCTGCTTCACCCGGGTCTTCTGTGAGGCATTGGTATCATCTCCGGTCGGAGCCGGCCCATTCATTCCTAAGCGTGGCTCCCCAGATTGTATAAAAAGCGTCCGACTGCTGTGACATAGACCTCCCGCCAATTCTTCTCTCACAGAACAGCGATCAGTCCTGTTCCGCCCGCATCCAAGGATTCCCGCAACCTTCACCAGATCGTCCGGTCCACCTTGTGTGAGCCTGCCACGCTGCGACTTCCTCACGTGGCCTCCCCCCTCGAAGACCTTCCGCCCCAACGGCAGATCTGCCTCCTCCTCGCTATGTGCCCCTTCCCATTGCCACTTAAGACCATGCAATTCTTTGGGGCTTTATATCGGTGACTTAGTTTCTCGCTTCGTTCTCCATCATTTATGATATCGATTCATGCAAAGATACTACCCAAGCATAGCCCTCTCCATTGCTCTCTGTGGTTGACTTGAGCCTACCTTAATCGGCACTTACTTTTACTTAAATTTATAAAAAATAAAAGAAATCTCACCAAAAATTTCGCCTAAGTCCTTACAGTAATGTTCTCTCCTTTTTTTCATTTTTTATAATCTAGGGCCAGTTACGGCACGTAGCCTGGCGTAGAATGTTTTTTTTCTTTTCTTTCCTATATTTAATTTAAACCTTTACAAAGCCTTTATCTTACATACCTTGCAAGAGAAATTCTCTGAAATTACGTTTATATCGTTTATTGTAAGCGTTTAAGATGTATACAGTGTACGAGTATGATAAGTTTAAATGGCACAAAAATATAACAAGAATACTATTCAAATATAGGTATATCTTATTACTTGTACATCTACCTATTTAAAATGTTAGGTTCATATATTAAGGTATAATACCTCTTGTGTTAGGTTTAGGCTTAGGATTATGAGTACTTATTAGCATGGAACAATAAACCGGCGCTTAAAGGCGACGGGTAGCCCTAACTAGCGACACCATTCAGTTTTTAATTGTAAGCTACTAAACCGGATCTATTTTTAAACGCTTGGTTTTTACACCCTCTCGGCAAACACATTACTATTTATTAATATAACCATAAGCACAAATGTTGGGTCCAACGCTTTACGCGAAAAAATTGATTACCGCCAAAAGTGGCCTCTTTTATGCGTGAATCATTTGAGGGGGGGGGGGTGACAACCGAGGGTTGGCAGCCGTCCTGAACGAGCCTGGAGGTGACCGGTGCAATGCCGGCGCGGGTATCACATAGTAGCTCGGGCGCCGGCTGGGCCACCCCCAACCCAAAGAATACCTACCATTATACTGTATTATAAAATATGGCAAATTACAGTTTTGAGAAAACTATGTTTAAAAATCAATAAGTGTTTTTGCCCAATCCACCTCCTTTTAGTCACTTTTCATCAATAATAATTCAATCCTTTTCTTTTTCGGGCCCTCTTCTGTTCTACTATTTTCTACCAATTTAAATTTACTTTAGTAATTTCTAAATTTGTCTATAGTATTAGGCATGCATGTAAAAGTTTTAAGTGTGTAATACGTTATGCGTTCTATAATTACTTAATAAAAGGTCCGTAAAAGAGTTAAATAGTCAACGTCTAGGCTTATCAAAACAACCTGTACTTTCTAACACTGTAGAAGTTTTTACACAAACTGTGGGGTTCGTGGTAAAACGATTTATAATATTTGTATCGTGAATACATTATTTATTTATGTAGGTCAATAACCGACAAAACGAGCGATGGTCGGATGAGCATGAAGCCTTTTTACTTATGTTAACGAAAAAATAGAAGTTTAGAACTAAAACCCGACTACCAAAAAGTACGAATATTGTCTCTTCTGAAATTATTCTGCCGTATCGGCCGTGGTACTATGTCCACATTGAGTTTTATATATCTGTTTTTGACTACAGTAGGTGGTAAAAGAATTTTATAAAATCTCGGCTTTAATCAAATACCCTATTCGCAACCTTTGTAAGACGAATGAATTGAAATATTGATTGGACTTAATGTCGAGTGCATGGAATAATGGCCTCTTGATGTGTGTATGTCATGCGTCGGATGGCATTGATTTTGTTCTCGCTAACATTTATTCAGATATCTTTTAACCGCGTCAACATCGTGCATAGACTCTCTGACCGCTGCTGTGTAGAGAAGTCGCATCTCCTATTGTCTTTTACCGCCTTTTACCATGGTGAGATGTTCCGAGGAGTTGTTTTGAGTTAAATACCCCTGCTGAATTTCACCACCGTACTCAGCGGGAGGGACACTCCTTCGTGCCACCCAGTAGCGGGCGCCTGCGGAGGGACTGCGGCGGCGCACCACACGCTTGATGTCTCTGTGCCCGTCCCTTCGACCAACACGGTCCCGCACGGTGGGTTCGCGGAAGGTCGGGCATGAACTTCTCTTTGTCCAGCATAGTTGCAGCTATGCTGGATGATGAGAGAGACTGGTCGGCTTTCGCCCACTTCTGCGAAGAAGTGGTGACGCAGAAGGAGGCGGCGGAGCGGGAGCGCGAGACTAACCCCCTCGCAGGCCCGCTTCGAGCAAGGAGAGGACGAGTTCGGCGGAGAACTCTTCGTCCTCTCCGTGGAGGTGGCCAGCCGGCAACAGGGACGGGGGTCCCTGTGCCGGCACTGCCATTGGCACCTCCACCGCTCGTTGGGGACGGCTCAGCTCTTCCGGCTGTCCCCAACCCCCCTCCTCCTAGCCTGAGGAGGGGCGTGGCCGCACACCCCGTGTAGGGGCCTGTGGGGGAGTGGGGTTGCGGGGAATAGCCTCGTGCAGTTCCCGTGACCCCATTCTATACCCACGGGTGGTTGAGCCCCGGGAGTTTTTAGTGGGTATGCCCTCAGGTCGCTTCTTGTTAGAAGAAGCGGCCCGGAGGGTGAGTCCCACAGTACCCTGTCGCCCCCCGGCGGCAGGGTCTGCGTAATGCATTTCTCCCGGGAAACCAAAAAAAAAAAAAAAAAGGGTAAGCTCTAATAAGGCTGAGAACATACTGAGTGGTTTCTTATACCCGAACCTGCATCTACCTATATCGCCCCAATAGAGTAGCGGATAGCGCCCCGGGCGGCGCTTTTAGAGGGCGGAAAAATCTTGGCTACACGATGGGGGGCCATGATTTGGTCGAGGAAGAAAAGAGGGCTGAAACCGTTACACTGCTAGGCGTAGCGTAGTGAGGAAGAAAATGAGAGCGGGTACAACACCGCTACGCCACTAGAACTTTTAAGGCGACAACGCGACGAAACTAGCGCCACCGCCATTCATTAAAGTACTTTTAAAAAAAAGTAAGAAACATTCAATATAAATCACTTGGCGGCGCTAGTATCGTACCTTAAGGGGCGGCAAATTGTAGGCTACATCCTGGGGGAAGGTTTCGAGGAAGGTAAGGGAGTCGACAAAATCTAAGCTTCATCCTGGGGCAGGGGATGTAGAGGAAGAAAAAAGGGCGGCAAAATACACCAACGCTACTTCATTGAATACATCTCTACATAATTGCAAAAACGTCGCTAATTACGATACTCGACAACTGAAAGCCTACAACGAAACCCCTCGTCAACAGCTCCATGCACATAAACTAGATGGTTGGCAGTCTTCAACTGTATGTCTACCTCGTATGACAAAACTGTGGAATGTGTGTTTCCGGACCGATACGACCTGCAAACCTTCAAAAAAGATCGTACTCATTTTTCAAAAGTCTGGCAGCGCAATTGTGACTACTTTTACGTTGCAGGTGTCCTTGGGCCACGGCGGTCACTGACCATCAGGTGATACCTACGTCTTCTCGTCTCCCCCGTCGCAACCAAACAAAATAATGCGTGTAAAATCGTACCAATAGACTTTTTTCTTTTTTTTTATATGAGAGGTGACAGACGAGCAGACGGATCACCTGATGGTAAGCAATCCCGCCGCCCATAAACACCCGCAACACCAGTGGAGTCACAAGTGCGCGCCAGCCTTTTCCCCTTCCCCCATTGGGCCTCCGGCAACCTCACTCACACGGCGAAACACAGAGCAGGCGCTGCTTCACGCCGGTCTTCTGTGAGGCAGTGGTATCACTCCGGTCGAGCCGGCCCATTCATGCCTAAGCGTGGCTCTCCCAGATTTATAAAAAGACGTCCACTGCTGGACATAGACCTCCCCCAATCTTCTCCACACAGATCGGTCCTGTGCCGCCCGCATCCAAAGGATTCCCGCAACCTTCACCAGATCGTCGGTCCACCTTGTGGGAGCCTGCCACGGCTGCGACTTCCTGCACGTGGCCTCCACTCGAGGACCTTTCCGCCCCAACGGCAGTCTGCTCTCCTCGCTATGTGCCCTGCCCATTGCCACTTAAGACATGCAATTCTTTGGGCTATATCTGTGACCTTAGTTCTCCTGCGGTTCTCATCATTTCTGATACGATCATGCAAAGAGACTCCAAGCATAGCCCTCTCCATTGCTCTCTGGGTGACTTTGAGCCTCCTTAATCGGCACTTACTTACTTAAATGTATAAAATAAAAGAAAATCTCACCAAAAATTTCGCCATATTGTCTTACAGTATGTTCTCTACTTTTTTTTTTTATAAATCTAGCCAGTTACTGGCACGTAGCCTGGCGTAGAATGTTGTTTCTTTTTCTTTCCTATATTTAATTTATAACCTTTACAAAGCACTTTATCTTACATACCTTGCAAGAGAAATTCTCGAAATTACAGTTTAATCGTTATTGTAAGCGTTTATGTATGACAGGTACGAGTATGATAAGTTAAATGGCACAAAAATTACAAGAATAACTATTCAATAGGTAGGTATATATTATTACTTGTACATCTACCTATTTAAAATGTTAGGTCATAGATTAAGGTAATAATACTCTGTGTTAGGTTTAGGCTTAGGGTTTAGGTACTTATTAGCATGGAACAATAAACCGCGCGCTTAAAGGCGACGGGTAGCCCTAACTAGCGACACCATTCGTTTTTAATTGTAAGCTACTAAACCGGATCTATTTTAAACAGCTTGGGGGTTACACCCTCTCGGCAAACACATACTATTTATTAAATAACCATGCACAAATGTTGGGTCCAACGCGTACGCGAAAAATTGATTACCGCCAAAAGTGGCCTCTTTTAGCGTGAATCAATTTGAGGGGGGGGGGGGGGACAACCGAGGGTTGGCAGCCGTCCTGAACGAGCACTGGAGGTGACCGGTGCAATGCCGGCGCGGGTATCACAGTACCGGGCGCCGGCTGGCCACCCCCAACCCAAAGAATACCTACCATTATACTTATTATAAAATATGGCAAATATAAAGTTTTAGAAAACTATTTTTAAAAATCATAGTGTTTTTCCCATCCACCTCCTTTTATTCCTTTTCAATCATAATAATTCATCCATTTCTTTTTCGGCCCTCTTCTGTTCTCTATTTTCTAACCAATTTAATTTACTTTAGTAATTTCTAGAATTTGTCTAAGTATTAGGTATGCTGTAAAAGTTTAAGTGTGTAATAAAGTTAGCTGTCTATAAATTACTTAAATAAAAGGCAGTAAAAGAAGTTAATAGTCAACGTCTAGGCTTAGTCAAACACCTGTACTTTCTAACACTGTAGATTTTACACAAAATGATGGGGTTCTTGGTAAGAACGATTTATAATATTGTATCGAATACATTATTTATTTATGTAGGTAAATAACCGACAAAACGATCGATGGGTCGGATGAGCATGTAAGCTTTTTACTTATTTACAAAAAATAAAGTTTAGAAACTAAAACCCGACTACCAAAAAGTACGAATATTGTCTCTTCTGAAATTATTATGCCGTATCGCCGTGGTACTATGCCACATTGATTTTATATATCTGTTTTGCTACAGTAGGTGGTAAAAAGAATTTTATAAAATCTCGAGCTTAATCAAATACCCTATTCGCCCTTTGTAAGGACGAATGAATTGAAATATTGATTGGACTTAATGTCGAGTGCATGAGAATATGGCCTCTGATGTGTGGATGTCTGCGTCGATGGCATTGATTTTGTCTCGCTAACTTTATTCAGATATCTTTTAACCGCGTTCAACATCGTGCATAGACTCTCTGACCCTGCGGAGAGAAGTCGCATCTCTATGTGTCTTTTACCGCCTTTACCATGGTGAATGTTCCGAGGAGTTGTTTGAGTTAATACCCGCTGCTGAATTTCACCACCGTACTACACGCCGTAAACTAGGACTCGTACCATCTGGATGGGTCCACCGCCGCTTTACACGTCATTTTTTGCCACGCACCTCCTCATTGTGGAATTAACATCCCACAGGTATTTCCGAACCGGTACGACATTGAGATCTTCAAGAAACTAGCCTATACCTTCCTAAAAGACCGGCAATGCATCTCCACTCCTTCTGGTGTGGCTGATTTCCATGGGCGGCGGTTATCGCTTACCATCACTCGCTGACTCGCTTCATCGTCAGCCCATTTAAGTCCCCACTGCTGGGGCACGGGCCTCCCTCAATCACATGAGGGCTAATTGCCATACTCACCACGCTTGGCAGACGGGTTGGCGAGGGTTTTGATATAAATGCAGAGTTTTCCTTCTCTGTGTGCTGATGATCATGCCAGCAGCTTTACCTTAGTCGCCTTTTACGACACCTCGGTAAGAGTGAGCTGAAATTATTATGCCGTATCGCCGTGGTACTATGCCACATTGATTTTATATATCTGTTTTGCTACAGTAGGTGGTAAAAAGAATTTTATAAAAATCTCGAGCTTAATCAAATACCCTATTCGCCCTTTGTAAGGACGAATGAATTGAAATATCGATTGGACTTCAATGTCGAGTGCATGAGAATATGGCGACTGATGGACTGGATGTCTGCGTCGATGGCACTGATTTTGTCTCGCTAACTTTATTTAGATATCTTTTAACCGCGTTCAACATCGTGCATAGACTCTCTTACCCTGCGGAGAGAAGTCGCATCTCTGTGTCTTTTACCGCCTTTACCATGGTGAATGTTCCGAGGAGTTGTTTGAGTTAATACCCGCTGCTGAATTTCACCACCGTACTACACGCCGTAAACTAGGATTCCACCCGTACCATCTGGATGGGTGGAGGTCCACCGCCGCTTTACACGTCATTTTTTACCACGCACCTCCTCATTGTGGAATTAACTTCCCACAGGTATTTCCGAACCAGTACGACATTGAGATCTTCAAGAAACGAGCCTATACCTTCCTAAAAGGCCGGCAATGCATCTCCACTCCCTCTGGTGTGGCTGATGTCCATGGGCGGCGGTGATCGCTTACCATCACTTGCTGACTCGCTTGCTCATTTGTAACTAGTTACTAACGTTAAAGCGTTAACCATAGATCCCGGCACTATACACGCTAAGCCTGGCTTGGCTCGCTGCGGCCCTGGACAACGGGCTGGCGCTGACGCCCCCCATGGGCTGGAGCAGCTGGCTGAGATACGGGTGCAATATGAACTGCGAATACTACGGCACAGACTGCCTCAAGTAAGGAATATTTAAACATTAAGTAAAAAACACACTTAAAATTTTCATCTCGCGTTCTGGCTGGACCCGAACCTTCCACAAGCCGGGTTAATGTTCTTCCAATTAGACCACTGAACGCGATAATAAGCCGACGAAATTTGTAAGTGCTGTCGCGAGATGAAATTTAAATATAAAAACCGGCCAAGTGCGAGTCGGGCTCGCGCACAAAGGGTTCCGTAGCAGCAAAGTCCAAAATTACAGTTAAATCAACCTATCTCAAAAACTATAAGAGATACTTTGATCAAACCAAAAATCGTTGAAAGAGTTAATTAGCATGCATCACCTCTATTTTTTTTAGAATTTTATACCCCGTAGTTATAAAAATAGAGGGGGGGGGACATACTTTTTACGACTTTGAGAGCTGATATCTCAAAAACCGTTCACTTTAAGAAAAATGTTTTTTAGAAAACTTTATATCATTTTAAAAGACCTTTCCATTGATACCCCACACGGGTATGTACATCGAAAAAAAAAAATTTCATCCCTCAGTTACATGTATGGGGGGCCCCACCCCCAATTCTTTTTTTTACTATTTAGTGTCATATTTTTGTAGCGGTTCATACAACACATATTCCCATCAAATTTCATCACTGTAGTACTTATAGTTTCCGAGTAAATCGGCTGTGACAGACGGACAGACGGACAGACGGACAGACGGACATGACGAAACTATAAGGGTTCCGTTTTTGCCATTTTGGCTACGGAACCCTAAAAAATATGGTACTTGTCCTAAAAGATACCTAACCTAACCTAACCTAACAATAACACAATATGTATAGGATATAGATTGTAACTTACAAGCGGAGCGAAATTTATGGATAAGTACGGTCAGCATCAAAAGTAGCTTAACACTTTATTACTATGGTACTATAGTCAAAGGTCAAAGTAACCGTTCTACCTATTATAGTCAGTTTCTAAGGGGTACATTCAAAATGACCTCGAGGATGAGGTGAATAGGAGAAACCAGTTGGGTTGGGCAGCATTTGGAAAACTACGTCGTGTCTTCGTATCGTCGATACCACAGTGCCTAAAGACGAAAGTCTTCAATCAGTGCGTCCTACCCGTCATGACATACGGAGCCGAAACGTGGACACTTACGGTACGGCTGGTCCACAAGTTAAAGGTCGCTCAGCGGGCTATGGAACAAGCAATGCTCGGCGTCTCTCTCCGAGATCGAATCTGAAATGAGGTGATCCGGCAGAGAACCAAAGTTATCGACATTGCTCACCGGATTAGCAAGCTTAAGTGGCAGTGGGCTGGCCATATTAGCCGCAGAACCGACAACCGATGGGGTAAACGAGTTCTGGAGTGGAGACCGCGTCTTGGCAAACGTAATGTAGGGCGCCCTCTGGCTAGGTGGGGGGACGATCTGCGCAGTATGGCTGGCAAGAGCTGGATGCGAGAAGCCATGGATAGATCACAGTGGCGAACAATTGGAGAGGCCTACGTCCAGCAGTGGACTGCGATAGGCTGATGATGATGATGACATACAAAATGTTACTTCGACATGGTACTAATGTGTTAAGCTACTTTTGATGCTGACCGTACATAATAAAATAAACGCTCTGATTGGCTGAATGGGCCGGCTCGGCCGGAGTGATACCACGGCCTTACAGAAAACCGGCGCGAGCAGCACTGTGCTGTGTTTCGCTGCGTGAGTGAGGGTATCGGAGGCCTAATCCGAGGAAAAGGGGTTTAAAGGTTGACAGCGCACTTGTGATCCCACTATTGGTGTCATGAGCGGCGGCAATCGCTTACCATCAGGTGATCCGTCTGCTCGTCAGCCACCTATCACGGTTTTCTGTGAGGCAGTGGTATCACTCTGGTCGAGCCGGCCCATTCATGCCGACGCGTGGCTCTTCCACAATGATCGTACCTCGGTAATAAGTTTAACCGTACCCCGGACTTCTAAGCCACAGCTTTGGACGCAATCGGGAATTGCACGCTAAGATAATAATAATGGCTCACTCGCGGCGAACTCTCCCCAGAAACTGAGGGCTTCATCATAATGATACAAGATCAAAACATCGAGACGAGGAACTACCAGAAGCATATCACTAAGACCAGAACAACAGACACATGTAGGAAATGCAGTAGGTCGCCGGAAACCATACAACACTTCACCAGTGCATGCAGAGCAATAGTTCAAACAGATTATAAGCACAGGCGCGATCAGGTCGCCAATATCACTCATCAGAAACTAGCAATCAAGTACCGTCTCATTCTCCCACCAGCGACTGCTTACTACAAACACACACCGAAAGCCGTTCTAGAAAATCAAACTCATAAAATGTACTTTGACAGAGCTATCCTCACAGATAGGACAGTGCATTATAACAGGCCGGATATTACTGTTGTTGATAAAATCAGTAAAACAGCTTTGTTAATTGACATTGCCATCCCAAATACGCACAACATCCAAAACACTATAGCTGAAAAACTTACCAAATATATTGACCTCAAAGACGAAATAGCTAGAATCTGGAAACTCAAAAGCGTCTCAGTAGTCCCCCTGGTTTTATCAACTACAGGAGTTATCCCCACCCAACTTCACAAATCAATAACCAATATCTCTCCCTCAATCAACTAACGTTTTAATGCAGAAAGCTGTTATCTTGAATACATGCCGGATAGTCAGGAAGTTCTTACAGACAGACATACAATCCCCCAATACACATAATCCATCAAATCCGCAAACGAATTGTAATTCAGGGGGGTTAATGCCTTCATTAACCCCCCTGAATTGCACTTGGCTTAGGTTCGTGCATATCAGTACACCAGTACCGTTTTAAATACTGAGCTAAAACTATGTTTATAAAAAAAAATCACAACATCACATACATTGATCTGAGTCCGAGATAGGTAGCTTGAGCACCTGTGTTACGGATATCAGAATCAACAGTGGGATTACAAATAAATAAATAAATAATAAATAAATATTCGTAGGTCGTGGGTTCGATCCCCACCCTGGACAAACATTCGTGCGATGAACACTTGTGTTTGTTCGGTGTCTGGGTGTAATATATGTATTTAAGTATATATTTGTGTTCCTCTGTTGTCTGATATCTGTAACACAAGTGCTTAAGCTACTTAGTACGGAACCAGGTCAACGTATGAGATGTTGTGATAATTATTATTATTTCACAACATCACATACATTGATCTGAGTCTGAGATAGGTAGCTTGAGCACCTGTGTTACGGATATCAGAATCAACAGTGGGAATACAAATAAATAAATATTTCACAACATCACATACATGGATCTGACTCCGAGATAGGTAGCTCGAGAACCTGTGTTACGGATATCAGAATCAACCGTGGTATTACAAATATATACATATATTACTTTTCTTTTGTAAATACATACTTATAATACATAGAAAACACCCAGACCAATACAAACAGACATGTTCATGCCAAGCGCGGATCCAGCATTCAAAAAAGGTTGTGGTCACAGCATTCAAAGTGACATTATTGAATCCAATCATGGTGAAGTTGGACCTCACGGCTACGTTACGCCATCTAGCGGTTTAAAAAAATTTAAGCACCCTCATTAAGTAGCGCCACAGACGCCTCGCTACGCGGTTCGAAGTTTTGGCGGCACGGCAATAAGTTGTCAAAAATGTGACATAAGTCATAACATGTCAGCATATCGTCTATGGCTCTTTGCTGCGTTCCAAATCACGCACGTTTCATGATTCATTGTGTTTTTTAAATTTTATTAAGGCTTATCGTTCATTATCATCAGCCTATCGATCTCAATAGACCGTAAAAGGTGACGTCACAAGTCTATTAAGGTTGTGGGCATGCCCATCGTGCCCACAACGGTGGATCCGCCCTTGGTTCATGCACACAAATGTTTGTACTGTGCGGGGATCGAATCCGCAACCCTTGGACCAAAGGCAGCGTTCACTACCACTGTTCCAAACGGCTCGTCAAAATATACAAGATGAGGAATCTGAAAGTTTCATTTTGTTTTAATTTTATACTTCATTAGTGAAACTCTGATCAAGCGCACTGCCGACCTCATGGTGAGCGAAGGGTACCTCGCAGCAGGCTACGAGTATGTGGGCCTGGACGACTGCTGGATGGAGCTAGAAAGGGGCTCTGATGGCCGCCTGATGGCAGACAAGCAACGCTTCCCGAGCGGTATAAAAGCTCTCGCCGATTATGTAAGTTTCTATACTAATTCCGCTGTTCTTTTTATTCCAAGACTAGTGGCCCGCCCTCACATGGTTTCCGAACATTAGTTCCACTTTATACCAATAGATGGCGCTAGGTGTCGATTGCATCGAGCAAGCGTTTTGTGTTTCGGATTCCCTAAAAGCGTTGCCGCTAGGTCTGTAGGATTTACCTCTTTAAAAATACTATTCATTTCTGACTGTCAAATAGACCGCTCATAAGAAAGTAACTACCATTGACGGAATACACCTTTTCAAAACAAAAAAAAACTAATTAAATTTTGAGTAAGGTATTATTAAATTATAGGGATCTCAATAATTTGACCAATAATGATCTTAAAAAAAACTCACCCATAGCCCTTAGTTCGATACTAGGGAAGTGCCCTTAGAAATCGATACTCAGCGGCATCGATTGTCGATTTGTAACCAATTTTAATCGAATTAACTTTCAACAACTAAGAATAATAGAAATTGTCGAAAGAACACTTTTAGACATGCAAAACTTTTGAACTTGTTTTTTGTCAAAAAAGAAATACACGATTGGATGTTTAGAATAGTTAGTTATATAGAAATAAAATGGCGTGAAAAGGGTCCGAACGAAAAATGTAAATAAAACTTTTTTTGGCATTACAAACAAAACAATATACGACACTCAACAACAAAACAACAAACAAACTTAAGAAAAACATGTACGTCTTATTGTCGTCGTAGGTTTAGGTTTTTCTGCACTCATCACGTATTGACTGAAGTGACAAACAAAATGGCAGATAATGGATGTTGAATAATAAATAATAATAAATAATTAATACAATAATTGATGAACACGGATTTTCAAAATTGGCGAACATAGAATTTTATATCTCTGGAACATGCCCTTTTACGTCATTCATCACATTCAATGG
>JADPWL010000262.1:0-12397 GCA_019059595.1 Marasmia exigua
ACTATATTTAAAGAGATTACCGTTGTTAAAGTGTGTGAACTCGGCCTAAGGGATTGATTCTGTTGATGTATCGAGTATTGTCGAGTGACATTTGGTAGCTAATATTTTATAATACTAGCGGATTCCATTCATAATTTCTGCTAAAACTACCTAGTATATATTAATGCTATATAAGTTTATTATGAGTATTGGGTATTTTTGTCTATAATAGAAAGATCTCTTGCTATATTGTGTATATATGTATATAACAGCGGAAGAGGCCACGCCTTGGCATGAGTAATACCACGTCCCTCCAGAAAACTGACGTAAAGCAGTGCATGCGTTGTGTTTCGCTGCGTGAGTGAGGGTACCAAGGCCCAACCCAAGGTAAAATAGGTTAAAAGGTAAGCAGCGCACCACCACCGGTGTTGCAGGTGTCCATGGGCAGCGGCATTTGCTTACCATCAGGTGATCCGTCTGTTCGTCTGCCACCTATCGCAATAGCTAAGTCAAGAATATGAATTTGTACATAATCCATACACACGTTGATTAATCTCTATCAATATTATCGCTTAAAGTCCGTGATTACACCCCAGCTCCCAATTCATTAACGCATGCATTGTTTTTATTTTATGCAAATTCAGCAGCGCGTCGTATTCGTCGAATGCAACTTGACTATGAGAAACCATTATTGAAAAATATCTCAGAAATTAGTAGCTGTATTTACATCATGGTTAAAAACAAAACTATTGATTAAGTATCTGTTATGTTCAGGGGTTCTGGGTTCTGTTCCCGGTCGAGCAAAAATATGATTAGATTTTTTATCATAGCTCTGCCGCTCGAGCTTGTGATCAATACCAACTCATGTTAAGCATAATGTTTTTATGATATAGGAGGCAGACGAGCCGATGGATCACCTGAGCGTAAACGATTACCGCCGCCCATGGACACCTACAACACCAGTGGTGGTGCGCTGCTTACCTTTTAACCCCTCATCCCCTGTATTGAGCCTCCGGTACCCCCCTCACGCTGCGAAATACAGCGCATGCACTGCTTCAGGCAGGTTTTCTGTGAGAGTGAGGTATTATTACAGTCAAGCCGACTCATTCATGCCGAAGCATTGTTCTCCCACTGATAAAATAGTGATTATACCTTATCACAAAATAATAGCAATGACTCAGTTTCTTCAATGAAGGCATGTATGTGTCTTGCAGTGTGACAATAATTACCTAAGATGAAATGCATCTTGTATGAAAATATGGTGTTTGAAATTTGGTGGTAGACGAGCCGACGGATTACCTGATGGTAAGCGAATTACCGCCGCCCATGAACACCTGCAACACCAGTGGTGCCACAAGTGCGCTGCTTACCTTCTAACCTCTTTTACCCTGGATTGGACCTCCGGTACCCTTTCTCACTTCAATTTCTTTGATGAAAGCATATGTCTTACAGTGAGACAATAATTAAGCAGAAAACGTATCTTGTATGAAATATAGACAACATCACATACATTATCATGAACCTGCGACCCTTGCGTGTCAATCAGTACTCAAACCACTGTGCTAAATAATACTAAGTACCTATACATAAAAGTTCAATTACATTTTCTGTATGATGCATTGTAGGAGTGATAATAGGTACAAACAATGTACATCGCCACATCAGGTTACCACATTCTGTCAAATTTATACAATTGGTATTGAACCAAACGGGTTTGACATAAAGGTGAAAATGGTGATTACAGATTTGTTTACATTAATGTATAGCTAACTGTACTTACCTCTTTGACTTTCAAGTAAAGTAAAAACAAATTAAAAACTAGTTAGATAATTATTATTTTTAAATACGGTTCGTGATGATTCAGAGGTTCTAGGTTCAAATCCTACTCGGATTTTTTTTTTCTTCGGAATTCTTAGGCGTGAGCGTTGTGATATTATATTAGTTCTTAAATTGTTTAATATATTGTACTTAATTTAAAAAAAGTTTTATTTTCTGATCAAATGCGTAAGCATTAAAAATCTGTCTGCAAAAACATTACATCTACCAAGTCACAAGCAAGTGTTTGTGCATCACGTTACACGCCACCGTAAAATTAGCTGACATAGATATATTCCTGCATCGCGATGGCAAAGTTTTAGTTGGAGTTTGTATATATACAAAATTGAAACATGGATTTAGTGGATGTCACCTAAGACCGAAACACTCCAGTAGGAGACGGCCGCTCTAAAAAGGTGTAGTAAGACTAAGGTGATTATCTGAGATGTCTGTAATGATAGATTATAACCCGGAGCGATCGGCTGGGTTTAAATCAGTCAGAACAAGATTACTCTCACCACGTTTGGTAAAAAACGCTAAACGCGGTAAAGCACACAAGACGAAAAATGAAACACGGATCAAAATAAATAATGGTTGTCTCCGGACTGCAAAGTTGCATCGAATCAAACGAAGTCACAACAGTCCGGAGACGTAATCCCATTATGCTCCAGTTTTTGTTGAATAAGAGAATCATCGTTTCTAAGTACTATTAACCCACTAAGCTAACAGTGCAATCGGTCGTCTAATAATAAATTCCTCAACTTAGGCACTGAAATGATCGTTCCAGGGTAGACAGACAGTGACAACGATATAGAACGACCTTAAAATCTAACGTTACCGTATTTTAAATCAACACTTATCTATCTGTTTTTTTTGGGCAATTTCACTTAACTTGATTTTTTGCGACTGAGCGAACGCAGAGAGCGATTTCGAAAAAAATCAAGTGAAGTGAAATGCCCAAAAAACACCTACTCACAGTATTAAACAGGATATTCATTTTAATTTATTTCATCATCATCGTCAGCCCATTTAAGTCCCCACTGCTGGGGCACGGGCCTCCCTCAATCACATGAGGGGTAATTGCCATACTCACCACACTTGGCAGACGGGTTGGCCAGGGTTTTGATATAAATGCAGAGTTTTCCTTCTCTGGGTGCTGATGATCATGCCAGCAGCTTTACCTTAGTCGCCTTTTACGATACCTCGGTAAGAGTAAGGGGTGGCCTATTCTACTCTGCCGGGCACCACACGGCCACGGAAATTGATTTCACAATCTAATATTATAATGGTTAACATAGATATTTTATGTATGAGAAAAAGGATAGGATCAAAAGGAAAGGGAAGTTGATAGGACGGGGAATTTTGGGGGGTAAGACGTGATACAACGAGATAGGATACATCCCGCAGTTCAAGAAAATGTGTTCAAACCATAGTTGGTTAGCGAAGTCATTATCTGCTAGTATCACTTAGTAGTGATCCTAGCAGATACAGTTTTCTACTAACTAACAAAGACTTAGCGAGACTCTTTGTCAATACGGTATTTGACTATTTTTTTTTGTTTTGTAATCAAAAGACCTCTCAATGATAGCAACATCGTTGAAAGAATTACTTTATTCTCATTCAAACTACCTATGATATCACAACTAAAATCACCAAAACGCTCCATACAAATACTACTAGGCTATTGAGTTGTGACGTCACAAACAAGTATTTTGTATGCAATTCATTTGAAGTTTGTATGGTAGCTATTTCAAATGTTTCGTATATGTCAATGGTTCTATTATAATAGTTGGTGTAAATTGTATGGGTCATTCAATGGTATAATTATTATTTAATCATTTCATACTTTTGAAATGGACTTGCCCATGAATCTTCGAATGACCATAAAACCGGCTAGACGTTATATTTTTAATTGAGAATGTTTGCTGTTGGCACATATTTACCTATATTTTGGAAAAATATTTATATTATGTAAAATCTTGAGCTTAGTCAAATACCCTATTAACTTGTCAAACACATTCAACTAAAGTAGAAATGAAAAGTCCAAATCCATCGTCAATAATGACATCATTTTATCAGAAATTTGATTTCCTAAACGAATGCCTACGTTTTCATTCTTGACAATCGGTCGTTAGCGAAATCATTATTGGGCGAAATTCGCTGTAACAATTTGTTTTCCAGATGCTCATGGATTTTTACAAGGTATTATAAGAATGCCTCAAGTGTTTGAAGCGATTCGATCTCTGAGAAATAACTTGAAGTATGTTTATGTTGAACTTCTTGGTGGTAAAGTCTGACCTGAGGCATGACATTTTAAAATATTATGCACGATGTAATAAAATTTTAATTTTAACCATGGACTCACAAATTGAATTCAAATATATTATGCTTTTTAAGATTTAAAAACTTTTAACAATGATTTATTTATTATACTCAGTTTATTTTTTTTTAATTCATTCAAACGTCTCAAACATTGACCTGATTCCATAATAAGTAGATATCAGATAACAGTGGAATTAAAAATATTATAATGGTAACCTATCTTAATTTTGAAACTTTAATATTCGAATTTCAAAACTTCGAATACGGTAAATCGAAGTTTTGAATCGAAGATATATTTTTTGACATAACATTGTAAGCGATCAATTCATTTACCAGAAAAACTAATAGCCGATTTTTAAAACCTGTTTTTTCATTTTAAAGTTTATTCTAGACATAATAAATATCGAGATAACCTTTCTCCTATTATTGCAAACGAACTTATTTTTCTGTAAACATTATTCATTGAAATAAACAAAACAACACAAGTGTAAAAAAAGATATCTATTAAGGTAAAAGACATTGGTTTATTTAGTGCTTCATTTTGCGCTACAAAATGTATTGACAAAAGCGAATCGCTGCAAAACCGACTCCACGTAGGCTCGGAATGAGGCGGCCCGCGAGCTGAGGAGCAGGTGGTTTTTGCTCGCCACCGCGGCTAAGGCTGGCCTGCAAAGCCGGCCAATAAGCCGAGGCTGCGGTGTCGAGCGAGAATCATCTGCGACGATAAGCTCGCGTGGGACTGCCGAAGCCTTGCAGCGCCGGAGCCGTGGCAGAAACAATGCATGCTGCATACTTGAATGCATGCCCGGTTGCATGCATGCTCGTTTGCATGTATGCTGCATGCCTGCATGCATGCCCGGTTGAATGCTGCATGCATGCATAATGAGTAATTGTTATATAAACTTATTTGTCTTTTAATAACATACGAGTAGAAAACGATTTTCTGAAAAGTATTTCGTCTAAAATCTGTATATCTATCAAAGGTTGAGTGATATTTAGAAACGTATAGATTTTAAAAATATTATTTTATCTGAAGGCAACATGGTCTAGGTTGTTTCGAGTTTGCCTAGAAGACGAATGTTCTTCCTTTGTTTAGAGATACGAGTAGGTATGTCGAATAACAGAATATATCACATTTGTAATAGGGTCTCCTATGAGCTGAATGAAACTAAAGTTGTTGAATTATTAAACAATTATATTTTACACAACTCACATGACTACATTTCCACCAATTCAATATAAACTTTAACAATTAATTTGGCATAGTTACTACCTGTTTTAACCACCAGTTCCCGTAATCACACAACACTTCACTACACTTTTTCCGTATCACACCACTTTAGCTTCCACACGATGTCTCCGGCGCCGCATACAACTGACTACTGCCTCCTGCGTTATCGGTCGTATTTTTATGACGATAGCGCTAAAACCGGAAGTCGCATTCAAATCGTAGTCTATTTATTAAATTAATTTATATAATTACCTAAATAATTAATTACATGCATAAACAACACTACTTATTATAATAGTAAACTCTCCTACTTCATATTTACCCTAACAAGTGAAAACGCGCGCTATCGTTCTTTCGCCGTGACGATAGCGCCATGACCGGAAGTTGCATTCCAATCGTAAATTCTAATTACTAAATCCATAGTTATTAAATCTGAAATAATATATGATACTTGTAAACAATACTATTAGTTTTAATATTACCTTACTATATATATTTATCCTAACAACTCGTCCATCCTGAATTGACGGGTCCCTCCGTCATGAGAATAATTATTATTAAATAATAATAATATCTAAAGAAACTTTGAAACATTTTTGACTAATTTATACTTAAGTGAAGAAAAATATTCACTCTTGTAAGGCTGTATATGTACAATTTTATACAACTGAAAGTACATGACCTACTTTATAAAGAACTCTGGCAAGTACAAATAAATACTTAATTTTTGGACAGTATACAATTTAATATATACATTTTTGTTTGTAAGTAATCACCGATATTATACTGTACCCACGAGTATATAAAATATAATATCTATAACCTAAGGGTGTACAATGGCTGCCCCTTAAATAATTTTAAGCTATTATAAAATTAATATTTATTACATTCAACTAATTCATTTTTAGCTTTAATAATACAAAATAATAATTTAAGTTTGTTGCTAGTAATGCGCTAGTATTTTACTGACGATAATACAACAATATCCATTGTAAATAATAGCTAATACATAATTATTGTTAACTATAAATATTAGTTCTCGTCATTTTTATTTTCCGATTCGGATTCGGAGCTTGACCCAAAGTTCTTATCAAAACACAACCATGGCTTTAATTTATCTACCGCTATGACGTTATCGTAAGGGCGATGATTCTTTTTCCTTGTTAATGGTGTGTCCTCTACGACATACCTTTCATTTGGTAATATTTTCTTGATACGATATGGCCCCTGGTATTTAGTAGCTAATTTCATAGACATCCCGTCCCCAGGAACTTCCCTTCTAACACTTACGAGATCACCCTCTGAATAAACATGGCTTGCTTTTCGCTTCGCATCAAAACGTTCCTTGTCCTTAGCTTGCTGGTTACGAACCCTCTCCTCAGCATCAGTCCTAATTTTGTCAAGCTGCTCAGGGGTTGTCTTGTTAACAGTTTCAGCAATTACATCACTCAAAAGGTTTTCTGTTTCACTATTAACTCGGCAGCCTTACACACTGAGAATATTTTGTTAGTTGACGAGCGAGACCGGTTGTTATCTATCATCAACCAGTTCAAGGAGTGCAGCGAGGAGTACACCCAGGGCCTCAATCGAATGTCGGTCCTGGAGCACGAGCTACAGGAGGCTCATCACACCATAAGCCACCTCCAGTCAGAAAAACAGGACTTTGCCGCTTCCCAAACCCAATGCCTATTCGAAGAGTTAGTAGGTAGTGTGCCCAGCCAAATAACTGCTTCAAATAGCCAAGAACCCTTCACCATTGATCTTACTTGTGATGATACCTTAAAATCAACTAATAAGGGAAGATTGGCTATGTGCAGCAGAAATAAAATTAAAAAATATGTTAAAATAAATAAATACATGCATAAAACCCAGAAATTAGTTAAGAAAAAATAAATGTTTATGTAATAAGCTTAAATGTATTAAACAAAGAAGGCAATTAGGTGATGAATTGGACCTATATTCATTATTAATAGAAAATAACATAATCAATCATGAAAATGACATGAAACAATTTCAATCCGAAATTTTAAAACTTGAGGAGTCATTAGTAGACATGACTCATAGGTACAATTCAACCAGAAATGAGTATGGAGAACTGATGCTTGCAATGCAGGAATTATTAAATCCTTCCGAGAAAGACAGTATTATATCAAACAATACCCCATCCAATCATCAGTCCCCCACCACCCATAGCAGCCCCTCCACCAGCATATTGTAATACCAATAGTTCTGCAACATCAAATTTGAATGATAAACATATTGCAAACAAAAAAATTGTTATGTTTAGTGACGAGTTAGGTAAAGATATGGGACACCTTTTATTTTCTTCCGGACAGTCGATTATCAATCATTGTGTACCGGGGTGCATCTTTTTCTGACATAATGAATAAAATTATACAAACAACTTTCCATAAGAATACCTCAATAGTTATTATGGTAGGGAATAGGGGAAATGTAAATAAAAACATTTTGTCTAAGTACCTACACTCTCTTAGTTTATTAGATGTAAATGAAATTGTATTATTTACACTTCCCTATAATAACAGCTTGCCACAGGTAGAAAATACTTATAGATATAATTTAAATATGACATTGAATACTTGACATATAATGTAAAAAAAAATCCATGTTATTGACATAAATAATTATATAAAATCATACTTTCATTTGACAAGGATAAATATTATCTTAATAAATACTGTAAACGACTAATAGCAATGTCGCTATCTTATTATTTAGATTGCTCAGCCAAAAACTTGGCTACCATATCTGCTCCTATTGAGCAGAAAAAATATGACATGTGTAATCAGACGTTGGAATTAGTTCCAATGAATTTAAATGTAATTTAGAGACAATAGAGAACACCTCTTGCACACTAGATTTAATGACAAAGGGGAAGTCTGGGCATTTAAATATTGTTCATCAAAATATACAGGGCTTCTCCGGTAAAGATTTGGAAATGGAACTTTTTTTAAATAAAATGAATATACATGTCCTCTGTGTTACTGAACACTGGTTGAGGCAACATGAACTTATTATTAATATTGATAATTATAAAGTCATAAGTGCGTTCACAAGAAAGTCGGCCATTAGGGGTGGGTCACTTATATTATTACATAATTCATTAAAAGCAAAGGAGCGCAAAGACATAGTCGCACTTTCAACTGAACGAAACTATTGAACTATCTTGTGTAGAGATTGAACGGTTTATCATTATTTGTGTATTCAGACCTCCCTCTGGTAACTACAATAACTTTGAGTCTGCCATGGAGGAGGTGCTGAGAAAAGCAACTAATTGCAACAAGCAAGTAATTGTATGTGGGGATTTCAATATTAACATCTTAGAACACAGTCAAAGCTCGGGTATGCTTCTTAATCTATTTAAATCTTTTGATTTACGCCATCTGTTTAATGACCCTACACGCA
Organism: Marasmia exigua; assembly: GCA_019059595.1. NCBI lineage: Eukaryota > Metazoa > Arthropoda > Insecta > Lepidoptera > Crambidae > Marasmia > Marasmia exigua. Next base: position 8,774 of record JADPWL010000262.1, read on the forward strand.
TTACCCCCACATCAGCTACTTGTATTGATAATATTTTTCTGTAATTGTAAGGCAATTAAAAAATCAATAATAAATTTTATAAATTCAGACCATACAGGACAGATAGCTGTTTTTGAACACCGTCATGCAACTGCTTCCTCTTCTTTTGTCTATAGGCCAATCACCACTAGTCGTGTGGAAAAATTTAAGGAAAATGTTGAAAACAACGTTTCCCTGATGCAAGTAAGTAAGTATGCTAATATTGATGAACTATACAATACTTTGTTTAATGTTATTGAAAAGGAGTTTGAAGTAATTTTTACTAAGAAAAAAGTCAAAGTAGACAATACTAAAACAATATTTAGCGATTGGGCTACTAAAGGCATCTTCAAAAGCAGGCGCACTTTATTTGAATTATATGACATTAAAGCTAACTCCAATGATCCTACAATAACTGAACATGTTAGAAACTATTCCAAGCTATTTAAAAAAGTCTGCGCAATAGCAAAAGCTAATTATTTAAAAGATAAAATTAAAAATTCAAATAATAAAATCAAAGCCACTTGGAATATGATTAATAAAGAGACTTGTAAAAATACTACTCAAGACCTCAAGTACTCTTTGAAAATTAATAATAAACAACTGAACGAGGACGTAGAAATAGCAAAGGCATTTGAATCTTTCTTTGCTAATATACCTCTTATTACCACTAGTAACTTAAATTCTAGTCCTCAGCTTGCTAATTGTCTTCTTCAATCAAGTGTGGACGAGTGCCTGACTTCTTTTAGTTTCCATCACATCGACCCGGATACTATACTTAAAACTTTTAAAGACATCAACGTAAAGAAAACAGAAGATTTGTGGGGAATATCAGTAGAAATATTAAAAAATATAATAAAAATCATTGCCCCATATTTAGCTGTAATATTTAATGAATGCGTAGATATTGGTCAATTTCCAAATCTGATGAAATATAGCAAAGTTCTATCACTTTTCAAATCAGGTGATAGAAGTGACCCATCTAATTACAGACCAATATCCATTTTACCTGCCCTTAGTAAAATATATGAAAAAGTAATATTCCATCAATTATTGGGTCATTTTTATCTAAACAAATTATTGCATAATAAACAATTTGGATTTACTAAAGGCAAATCTACTACTGATGCGGGAGTTGCACTCATCAAGCACATTTTTGATGCATGGCAAAATAAGCAAGATGCTGTAGGTATATTTTGTGACCTTTCCAAAGCATTCGACTGCGTTAATCACCAAACATTATTAATGAAGCTACAGCATTACGGCCTCACAGATAGCTCTCTGAGCTTGTACGGTCATACCTAAGTGATAGAATTCAAAAAGTCAATGTTAATGGAACTAATTCTTCTGGCGCCCTTTTACAGATGGGAGTGCCCAGGGCTCGATATTGGGGCCCTTACTGTTATTATATATGTAAATGACCTACCTACTTTACTAAAACTTGTGTGACATAGTATTATTTGCAGATGATACTTCTTTAATTTTCAAAACTAATAGACATAAAGAATAACTTTGACGATGTAAATAATGCTCTCACTCAAGTGCTACATTGGTTCACTGTAAATAATTTACTTCTCAATGCTAAAAAAACTAAATGTGTCAAATTTACATTGCCCAAACGTAAGACAGGTCAGCACTAGGATTAATTGAATAGTCAAAATGTTGAAGTAATTTAATTCTACAGTATTTCTAGGGCGTCACGTTTAGACTCAAAATTACAGTGGGGTTCTCATATTGCAGCCCTGGCAGGGAGACTTAGTTCGGCTGCATATGCAGTCAAAAAAATAAGACACCTGAACCGATATTGAAGCAGCCAGACTTGTGTATTTCAGTTATTTCCATAGCGTTATGTCTTATGGTCTGCTGTTATGGGGCTCTGCGGCTGATATTCAAGCTATTTTTGTGCTACAGAAACGAGCTGTCAGGGCCATATACGGACTTAGACCACGAGACTCGCTTAGAAACTTGTTCAAAGAAATTAACATTTTAACATTAGCATCACAGTACATCTTTGACTGTATTATGTATGTTTATAAAAATTTAGAAAACTTCCCTCGAAAATCCGACAACCATAACCTAAATACTAGAAATAAACACAAGCTTGCTGTTTCACATCTCAGACTTCATAAGATTGGTAATTCATTCGTAGGAATGAGTATTAAAATATTTAATAAGTTACCACAAAAAGCTTGTTGATTTACCAATGCCCAAATTTAAAACACATGTTAAAAATTATTTAATGGCAAAAGCCTATTATTACAGTTAATGATTACTTAAATGACAAGAATTTGTGGAAATGATAAACTGTTCGCCTACACCCCTGACAACTGTACTTAAAAAAATTTGATGATTAAAAAGAGTAACTGGCGACTTTCTTGCCGGATCTTCTCGTCAGAATCAACTTTCCGATTCCGGTGGTAGAATCACATTATATTTATTCATTTCTTAGTATATTTTTTGTATCGACATATATGTTTAATAACATGTATAATATACATAGCTATAATTTATATTTTTCATGTATGACGATTTGTAAGAGCTGTATATAAGCCTATGCAAATAAAGCACTTTTGAATTTTGAATTTTTTGAATTTTGAGCCAAATAGTAACTCAACCGGACTTTTACCCGTAGTCTTATGTATCGTAGTATTCAGACCTAACTTAATACTCCAAATATGATTGTCCCAATTCTTGTCATTCTTATCTGGACACTTAGCTGACAAAGCCTCGAGGATAGAACGGTTAAACCGTTCCACCTGACCATTTGCACGAGGCGTTGACACTGCATTCAAGACGTGTCTAATGCCCAAAGACTTAATAAATTTGTGAAAATCGTGACTCGTAAATGAAGTACCTCTATCGGTAATGAGCTTTGCTGGAGCACCAAAAGTAGCTGATATGGTTCCTTCAACACCTTTATTGATGTTGAAGTTTTCGTGTTTCTTACTGGAGTTATATTCACAAACTTTGACGTTCCGTCTACAATTACTAGTAAATAAGTGTTACCTTTGGTACTCCGAACAAAATGGGCCTAAATGATCGGCATGAACTGTCTGAAGAGGAAGCTCAGATTTAGGTATGGGATGTAGTTCCCCTTCTTGCTTGCCCGTGGCGCCTTTATGGTATGCACACTGTAAACAAGATTGAACATACTTTTTTACGAAGCGTCTCATTTTAGGAAACCAAAAGGATTGTTGAATCCGGGCAAGTGTCTTCTCAAATCCGAAGTGTCCTAGATCGTCGTGATTCATTTTGACGATCTGCCATCGGGACGCCTTTCGGTACTACCCCAACGTAGCTCTGAACCCTCCTTTCCGGTTATGCGAAATACTTTTCCATTCTTTAGTTTAAAGTTATTTATAATATCGCCTACATCTTCTGACTTTGGATCGCTCAAGACCGGTTTTTATGCGAACTATATCTTCGTCCGCTGATTGCACGGTCGCAATCCAGTCTTTGGTAACCGACGGTCAAATGTCAAGACTCATTGTGTCATTGCGTCAGTAACGTGATTCGCTCACGCATCGGCGTGTAGCCATGGTGGATCCGACGGTACTCTACTTCACAGTCATATCCTCAACTGTAACCACCAACGCGCGATGCGTG
>JADPWL010000265.1:0-10990 GCA_019059595.1 Marasmia exigua
TTGAAAACCATTAAAATAATGAATGCCTAGTAAATGGTTTATCGTCATCAATCGCAGCCCATTAAGTCCCGCACTGCTGGGCTACGGGCCTCCCTCAATTCACATGAGGGGTAATTGCATACTCACCACGCTGGGCAGATGGGTTGGCTAGGTTTTGATATAATTTTTGGGGCCAAAAAAAAAGTTTTTCCTTCTCTGGTGTGCGATGATCATATCCAGCAGCTTTAGTTACCTTAGTCCCTTTTTAACGACACCTCAGGTAAGAGTGAGGGTGCCTATTCCAGTCTGCCGGGGACCACAAACGTCGGTAACGGGTAACCACGGCGTAACACTAAGTAAAGGGTTAAGTAATCGATATTTGACAAAATGGACATCACTACGCCCACTGGCAGTCGTCATTACGATTTGACAGAGCAGTAGCCGTAATGTCCATACCAGCCTATTCCACTAAGACATAAATGTATACTTGTAACATAGATGGATGCAATGTCAATTTACAGACTAACTCACACATGGGTTTCCATTTGTTGTTTACATGAATAGAATGGGAATTCAACTTTTATGCCTTAAAGATCGCCCGGAAGGATACCACCGCCTGACATAAAATCGGCGTGAAGCCAACGCTCTGCTGTGTTTCGCCTGCTTGAGTGATGGGTACCGGGGCCCGAATCGGGGGCAATTATTAGTATTATTTGCTTAGAAATGGGGTGAGACCTGCGTCTCATAGCCACTGCACCAGTTAGATGAATCTATTTGTTGGGCAGCCCCGTAACCTATTACAGCACCTCATGTAGCTTCCAGTGCAGGATAAACCCGAGAATTGGAGCTGATAGGGAGCTTTTAGAAATCTCGTCTGCTGAGATCATTTGTGCTCCTCAGTGCCGGCTTCTGCACCGTGCAGCGCTTGCACTCGCCGAAGACGTGGGATACTCGTTCATCCTCGTCCTCGCACAGAAACATGCAGATTTTGGTATCTGAAGGCCCATGTTGGTGCAGGTGCTATTTAATTTCAGTGCCCTGTGAGGGTGCCGATTGAGTGCCCTAACATGTCCTCTGCTCAGTTTTATTATTTCTCAGCTCGTCTCTGATCGAACGCCTTATCAACCGCCTTTAGACTGTTCTAGTCGAGGTATCTTTTCCAATATTTTACCATGCTTTGCTTATGCTCCCACTCTTTTAACATCGAGGCCTGACCATGCAGGCTGGAACGCCACTTACTGGGTTCCGTCGCGAGTAGTGGGCTCTCTGCCCCGGCCTTTGCTCGGGGCAGAGAGCGGATCGTGGGGAAAGGGGGATTAAAGGTTGACAGCCCACTAGTGGACTCTACTGGAGTCGCGAGTGCCATGGCGGTGGCACATCGCTTACTCATCAGGTGATTCGTAAAGCTTGATTTATAAGTGGGAGTGTAAGTCATAAAGATCAAATTGGTCGCAGTGACCACTCGGTAACGAACACGCTCCGTCGCTCGTCCTGCCACCAATCACATAAAAAAACACATATTGGTTTTTTCAATAAATGTAGCACGGGACAAACGCGGTATTTTTATTTTAATTTTTTTATAATGCAACTAAAGATACATGCTTGGAGTCAAACCCTACGACATCACGTAAAAATTTCTTATAATCTTTACCATCGTGATCCGTCCGCTCGTCTGCCAAATATCATATAAAAAAATCCTACTGAGGCTGCCTCTTTCCTCCGGTGTTGGTGAAATTGATTAAAAGGAATAGATTAGTAATTTATAATTTAATTTATAATTTATAATTCTTCCAAGATCTCATACGTTGACCTATTCCGTACTAAAGTACTAAAGCACTTGTGTTCAGATATCAGACAACCAGAGGAAACCAAATATATACTTAAATACATATATGACACCCAGACACCGAATAAACACAAGTGTTCTACGCACGAATGTTTTTTATCCAGGGTGGGAATTCGAACCCACGACCCTTTTGGCGTAAGATGCAGGATCACTACCATTGCGCCATCCGGTCAGGTCAAAAAATATAAATAAATATTGTTTTTTTTCTCACGCTCAATAAAATCTCAGCCGTACAGGATCGCACCCTTCGTTAGATAACGTCCTCGCATTATGCCATATTCTGCCATTTGCTAAAATGACCAGGTCTAAAAAAACCCTTCATGTATAATCTAAAATCATCCTTATCAGTCGAATAGAGTATTAATCCATTTAGAGGATATACGGTATAATAATAATATAATCGGTTGGCATTAAAAGCGGCCATGTGCTGCATTTCTCGTGAATATTTCTTGGGAATTTAACGTTAAAGGAGACGAACGGATTACATCTTTGATTATGTTTTTTTTCTTAATTTTGTGGTTGCAATTAATTTTTGTCCTCATTGTCATGAACATTTGTAATCACAAGTGCGCTGCCGACCTTTAAATGATAGATCCGTGATTAAATTCTGCTCATTCGGATTATTCGATCAATTCGGTCTCATCGAATCATTTAGCTCATCGGATCTTCACCTCATTCGCTTATTCGGCCATTCAAAATCGGATCCTTTGAGTCGAATGATACATTCGGAGCGAACATTAGAGATTCGCGAACAGTATCATCTGGATGAGTTGGATCACTGAGTCGTTTCAGTAAAGTTTACACTCGTCTAGTTTATAATAATAATACTATATTCTCACAATTTTAGTTCGGCACTTAGTTTCCATATTATAATATGTATGTATTTAATGTATGTATAATAAATTACTTTAATTTTTATTTGGTAATAAAATTGAGTGTATATGATTCAATATGGCATCTAATCCTGTTTATTTTATTGGTACTGTTAATAATTAAGTACTGGTACCTAACTACGTACTTATGTTTAATTAATAATAAATAGGCACGTAAATTAGATCGTTACTTCGATCTATTAATCTATGTCTAGACTAAATCTAATTACTAAGCAAACTTTTTGTTAAATTGTGAATACTTTTTTTGCCTAATTTAATCTTAAAACATATCTAGCGTAAGTCTGTAATACTTGTTGTGGCTGTTTGTTATTCCCTAATAATAAAAAAACAAAAAAACTATATTATAAAATCCCTCTTAACCCTTAACACACATCTTCGGGAAATTACCCAATGTCCATAACCACGAACCTGCTGAGTAGCTGAGATGCTTATCTTTGTATTATTATTAATTAAAAATCTTGTTGTAAAACTTAATTAAATATCATTAACTTATCTGTGAACGTCAGTTTTGCCAACCTATTTAGAAATTAGTAGCATAAAAGTTATATCCTTGACGACCCGTTTGGAACAGTGGTAGGTTCGATCCCGCACAGTACAAACATTTGTTTGCCATGAAACATGTCTGTTTGTATTGGCCTGGTTGTTTTCCTATGTATTTCTAAGTATGTATTTTACACAAGAAAAGTATATATGTATATATTTGTAATCCGAGTGTTGATTCGGATATCCGTAACACAGGTGCCTGAGCTACCTATCTCGGAGTCAGATCATGTAATGTGAAATATATTATATATATTATATAAGTAAATAAATTTTACAATTACAATAAATCCGTTAGTTAACATGTTATTTAGCATTCGACCGATGACCATATAAATACTTAGTATTAAACGCAATACATAATTACAGCTCTTTGTTATCAAGTAACACGTAATATAAAGAGATATTAATAACCCTATAGTAAAGTTCACGGTATTATCTTAATATTTTTGTTTTCTTTTGCGTAATAGTCAAAATGTGTGATGGATGCTCATGGCGATATTTTATTTCTATTGTCCCAATCAAACGTCTTTACTTATAATATACCCATACGTCCAAAACAATGACGACCTGTTGCATAGTCGATTGAACCACGTGTTTACAGAAAACCGGGCGTGAAGAAGCACTGTGCGGTTCGCTGCTGAGTGTACGAAGGCCCCATTCACGGAGGAAAGGTGGGCAGCGCACTTGTTACTCCAACCGGTTGTCGCGGTGTTCAAGGGGCAATCGCATACTATCAGGTGATCCTTCTGCTCGACTGCCCCTATCGCATAAAAAGGTGGTGGTGAACGCTGCGTCTGGTGCAAGGGTCGCGGGTTCGATCCCCGCACAGTTTTCAAATATTTGTGTGCTTAACATGTCTGTTTTGTATTAGTCTGGGTGTTTTCTATGCACTTTTAATGGTTTTTACTAAAAAGTAATTAATATTATATATTAGTATTTCCGCTGTTGATTCTGATATCCGTAACACAGGTTGCTTTCAGCTACGCTATCTCGGCATCAGATAAATGTACCTATGTGGTGTTGGGAAAAAAATATTTGATTTATTATTAGTATACTAGTCTCTTTCTTCATCTAGCACCCAGTTCCCGGTTGCGTGCCCAAAAATGAGACACAAAAAAAGTTTCAAAAATTTCTGCGAAAAAACAAAAAACGAATATGAATTAAAAACTATAAAATAAATTTTATTTATCACTTAATGCACTTTAACTTACATTTTATAAACAGTACACTGGAGAAAAAAGTTTAACCTAGTCGGCGCCTAATCCGTGTTGAATAATTAAATCTTGTATTTAATTACAAGATAGTACCTATTGGGCGCCGACTTCGTAACACCTTTTCTCAAATGTACTGTTATAACAATTTGAAGTGTATATGTAAAGTGTTAAAAATATACAGTATTTTAGTTCGTTGTTTTTGAAGGGCGGTTTTTAGGGTTCCGTAGCCAAATGGCAAACGGAACCCTTACAATTCGGCAGTCTGCCGTCCGTCCGTATGTTTCACAGCCCACTTGTCTTTCCTCCGAAACTAATCACTATATATACTATTGAAACTTGGGTAAAGTAATGTATTTTGGGTTAACCGCACTACGATTTTTACACAAAATTGAAAAATAATAAAAAAATGAGGGGTCTCCATCCTGAATCTGAAACTCAAAATTTTTTTTTTCATCGAACACCTTGACGAGTGGATATCCTCTTCTTTGAACACAATACTTTGCGCAAGAGACGCTCCCAAAGTGTAAATTGTATGTGTCCCCCCCCCCCCCCCTCTACTTTTATAATAAATGAATTATAAAACGAAAAAAAAGAAGATGTAAATAATCATAGAAAACTATAACGAAAATTGGTTGTGAAACTAGATATATTTGAGTAGTTTTTTTTTAATACGTTTAAACGCGTAAACACGCAATTTTACCTTCTATATGGTACTTACTTGCTGCTATGGAACTCTTCATGGGCGAGTCCGACTCGCACATTGCCGTTTTTTTTGCGAATTTTAAAGCTGATAGAAAAATCATTGTTAAAAAAAAAAAAAAAAAACAAAATGGTTAGGTAGGTTAGGTCCGAAAACAGGCCGGCGGCGATAGTTAGTTACCATAGCTTGTTTTTTACCGTTTACTACTTACACGTTACCTACACTACAAACACTCCTTACACTATGAGTAAGTTACTCGGTAATTCGGTAATTCGTTGTTGGCTTAAGTTATTAAGATATATAATAAGATACCACAAAATGTCATTAACCCTATCACTGATAAGTTTTAATTCTCTTATTTAAAACCTGCCTAATGAAGACAGGTTTCCTATGTGTACAAGACTTTTTTAAATTATGACGGATTCTTGGTCATGTTAATTGATTACTTACCGATGTGTCGTAAAAGGCGACTAAGGTATAGCTGCTGGCATGATCATCTCACCCAGAAGAAGAAAACTCTGCATTTATATCGGGGGGGGACCCTCGCCAAACCCGTCTGCCAGCGTGGTGAGTATGGCAATTACCCCTCATGTGATTGAAGGAGGCCCGTGCCCCAGCAGTGGGGAATTAAATGGGCCGACGATGAGCGATGACGATGAAGGGTCCACGTCCCTGAAATATTCTCACGATGATCACAATTAAAAACCATGATTCACACATGGAAACAAAAAAAGTTTTTGGCTTCAAGATCGTGACATTTAGTGTCTAATATTCAAGTGGATAACAAGGCTTTTATGCAAACAACTGCAATGTGCATACAAGGGTCAATGTTGGGGTGACGTAAAGAACGATAATGTAGTGTAGATATTGTTTGTTAATTTGCGTTTTATGCTAATTAGGGTTTTTTGAATCAATTATTGCGAGACTATGCTAATTATCTGCGTACATTATACTCTATAAACTGAATAGAACATGCAGGAGCTCTTTTCTGTTCACTTCGTATGACTTAAGCGTTGTCGCATACGACGGTAAGTCACCTTCGCCTCTAATCGCATGAAGCCGATGTTTCCTATTTTTGAATCATTCGATTTCGATGTTGCCAATAATAATACGGTAATTGCCATTTTAACCTTTCCAATTCAGATTTTTTTTTTGTGAGATAGGTGGCAGACGAAGCAGACTGATTCACCTATGGTATTACGATTATACCGGCCAGCCCATGGACGCCTGCAACACCAGTGGTGGTCCAAAGTTGCCGCACTTACCTTTTAAACCAACCCCCCTTCCCCTGGATTGGGCCTCCGTACCCTCACTCACGCAGCGCAACACAGCGCATGCAACCCGTTTCAACGCCGGTTTTCTGTGAGGCTTGGTATTACTCTCCGGCGAGCCGAGCCATTCATGCCGAAGCGTGCTCTCCCTCTGTTAAGACCGGTAACTTCCGCATTGCAAGACGGAACGCAAAAACCAATAGATTATTGGCTGCAATAGAAATCGTTGCTTTTTTGTCACAAAAAAGCTATCAATGTCCCTGTCGAATCAGTCCAAATCAAATTTTGAAATTTAGAATATTTTGTGTTTATGCTTGGTTGCTATTTGACAACTATTTTTGACGTTGCTTCTACCGCTCCCGCTTTAAGTCACTACGACAAACGATTGGGGTGGGGTCACAAGTTTGGCAGACGAATGATTCAATTTTAGCGGAATTTTTCGCATGTCGAAGGAAAATCAGTAGAATCGGTGCACTCGTCATGACGCTAAGTTCATACTAGTAACAAAATAGGAGGTCTCTCAACACTCTGGCCGAGTGCTAAGACAGTGGTATTTTAGGAAAGTCGATGGTTCAAACTTCGTGAATCCGTGTCGTTTTTATCGTAACGATTGGACGATTGGTCAAGACCGCATAGGTGTAACAAATCTGAAAGGAGCAAGATCTAATCCCGGCTATAAAATATAATTATACCTGGGAGAGTAGTGTCCGGGACCGCGACGTAAGCGTGGCTTACGCCCTGGGAGGGACATGAAGGGAGACTTCTTAGTCAGATTTTCATGTCTCCTCCTCCCCCACTCTGGCGATGACGAGGTTTGGACAATGTGCTGTATATACTTCGCGTTGTCTGCTTTATTAATAAAATAATATAATTGGTAACAAAGAGTAAAAAATTGAACGAATGTTTATTATAATATGCCGAAAAGGTACGACATGTGAAACCTATTATGTATGTAACCCTTTTGCACACATTTTTGAACAATAAATATTTCTTTATCTTATCATTAAACATTACTATCCCGACCTGATTAAGGATATTTTAAAAACTCAACTACATAATACATATAATATGTACCACATATAGATAGTAATTTTACCAGTGCTAAGTAAGATATATTCTGAGGAATTTTATATTGCCAAAGCAACATAATTAAGACAATCTTAATATGGCAAACACTAACACCAAAACTCAAACTTACAAAACCACACAGTCCTACTTAAAGTCAATAGAAAATAACATCTTAAGTCAGTAACGACGGCAATCCACATTACAATACAAACATAATATAGGAAATAATTATAATAACGTAAATAGTATTCATATATGTATTTATTGTACCCGTACAGGTTACATAGAACCGAAGCAAATGTTTATCTGATGCGATTAGCGGGCCACTCCTAACCGCTACCTTGGTTCTCAAACTTTTTGTGTCATTGACCCCTGGATTGTGCAATGCAAAAAGCACAATAAGCCCGCCATTGCCCAGGAAAAACCCTGCGCGTTCACCGTTTCTACCAACCGACGTTGGACATGGACAGAACTATTACCAGCAGGACCACTCATGAGGCAGATTACTTGAATCCCAAGATCTTTCTCGACTTGGTCTATCCAGCGATATCTAGGGGGGTGCCTACTGGGCGCTATCCCGCAGATCGACGCACTAGAGTTGTGGATGTCAATGTGGCGGAGCTATTCTATGATTAATTCGTCTGCTCGTCTATCACCTATTACTAAAAAAACCATCAGAAATGTAATTTAGGTTCTAGTAAGGGCCATAGGCTTACAAGTCAGGTAATTCAATAAACTACTACCGGAATAATCCTTTATGTAACCCTAATGTACTGAACCAGGGCTACCCAATAATGCGCTTGGTTATACGTTCGAATTAGCACAATAAGTGCATATTCCCAGAATTTATACAAGATTTTATAGATATTTTTCAGATTTTACAATTTTATAGATAGACCTATATTAAAAAATCCAGAGTGTGGTCATATCTCTTACCTATGACTCTCCGTTCAAAAGCTAAACGAACATTTGTTAACTATTTACTACTCCTGAAGACTTAACTTCTCGTAAGATAATAATCAGATCACAACACCTGCTCCACTGGCAAAAAAGGCATTTATTTATGTGATTGAAATTGATCTCAATTCGACATTTCTAAGAACATTGAAGCGAAATCTCTAATTCTAGAAATTGGCCTTCAAAATAAAATGTGCTTAAATGGGGTAAAGTTTGAGAACCACAAGCAAAAAATACAAACCATAAAAGGATCTGCATCTGTAGACACTATCGTAATCCGAGCAACGGTCTTTTTCATCGCTGCGTGTGTGTGTGTGTGAGTGCGATTTGAGAGGTGCGTACGCGCAAGTACAACCCTCTAGTTTTCTAACTATGCGTGCGTAAGTATTGCCATTTGGCAAATTTATGTAGTAAATGTATGTAATGGGCAGCAGCAATCGCTTAGACTCAGGTGATCGCGTCCTGCTCGTCTGCACCTATCACATAAAAAGTAATACTGGGGGCGATTATAGTCTTAGTGATAAAAATAAATACATATTTTAATCGTGAAGTCGGTATGCTCGAATCTAACGCGACCTCTGATTTGTCAAATATGCATATTCAAGCTCGTCAGTGAAGAAAAGCAATCTTTAAGAAACTTTGCATGTTGGACAGTTTCGTAGCTGTAAGCCATAATATATTATTTTAAATGTGTTAATTACAATCACTCAACGTCCTGATTCCGACCTTTTTAAGGGTTTATGAAGGTCAGACGGCAGTCCTCTTCATTGTCATACAAAAATTTTCCAATCTTTGATTAAGAGCTACCCCCGGATTCCCCAGCAGAACTGGGAATCAAATGAGATATGATGATGTAAAAAAGAGACCTAGCAGAGGGAGTTGTAATTTACAAGAATTTCCAATCCAGCGGCAATCTGGCAGGTCTCAACGTAAGAAATGTCAACCCCCAATAAAAATGTAAACACTACTACCCGGCCAATTTAAAGGTCGAACTATTTAAAGCTAGTATAACACCAACCAAACAGTTGCGCACAAATTCCAAAATTTTTAGTGACACCGCCCATAGCAACACGTCTGCTCTTTGGATGTAAATAAATAGGCCTTTTAAAATACGCTGTAGTGTAACCATACCCTTCTATGCCATGGGGGGTTTCTTAGAGATCCTTTCTATATTTTTGAACTATTTGAAGGTCATTTCAGTTAACTCACGAGAGTAGAAACTGCAAGATAGCTATAGTTTATATTAGGCATTTCTAACTCGGAAGGTTATATTTTTGCTTACGTGGCAGGCGTGGCCACAATGTGGTCATCACTGCACACACTTATGTACTTGTATAATTTGTTAACTTAAGGTAATCACCAATCACTATCATGCCAGGTATGAAAATGTTTTCCATAATACTACTCTTTGATGTTTTCGTCATCTTCATGAATTGTATATATATATTTTTTTTATCTTTCACTTTTTTTTTAAGATAACACTACAGTGACACAGATGGCACCACCGTCACTGAGGGTGTAATGAATAAAAGTATCATGATGGGCGCCACTACATTTCTATTTATTGTATTTGTGTGAGCATTGTTTTTTGTTTTTTTTTTTTTTTCGTTTATTATAATTTTGTACTAATATTCCGGTTTATATCAATTTCTTTAATTAATGGTTGCATTTTTTTTTAATTTATTTATTGGATCTGTATTTATGGTCTTGTTATTTTATGTTCACTTATGGAGCTTTTCCGTTTTTTCTATTAATCTTGTCAGATTTTTTTTCATGTTGTAATGTTTATTATGAGTCGTCGCTAGGAAGGTAGAGCCTCTAAATCAGGCGCTGCAGCGGCGCTAGCGGTTGGTTGTAGCACATGCTAGGCTGAACCTTGTTGGCCACAAACTATCATAAATTGTTTTGGTCCTTTTTCAGAATTGTATTTAATGATGTTGTGGTCAATAAATGATTTCTTATTCTTTATTCTTATATTTTTATAGCAATTTTTTGCAATTTAACTCTTTAGTAATAACACACTTAAATTTTCATCTTGTTTTCCAGCGTGCAATTTTTTTTTCAACTATCGTCCACCTGGTTGATGAAAACTACCCTGTAATCTTCTGGCCTTTGGTCTCTTTCGTGTTTTTCCAACGCAGTCCAGTTTTTCTTTGTGCATTGTATTGCCGATATATGAAAGTAATGCGTTGAGTCATATCGTGGATACATCTAACCTTGATGCGACACCGCGATCTCACTAGCGCCGCCTATCGATTTGTGTGTTAATTGTTACGGGGGAAAAGAAAAAAAAATATTAGGATAAATGTTGCAAAAAATGGGAATGCGACTAAGAATAGTATTTGTGATTTTTCAAGAACATATCTGGGTACATAATGATCCCTCTACAAGTACTTAAGTTTGAGATTTTCGTCTAAATTTGGCATATTTTAACAAGTCTCAAATCTGTGCTTACTTCTATAGAGATATTTTGTGCCAGATATATCTTTTGAAAATCACAAATACTTTGGTTTTAGAAT
>JADPWL010000266.1:0-15398 GCA_019059595.1 Marasmia exigua
GTCGCATCCAAACAAAGGAGACACACAGGGCGTGTGAAGAGTTCGAGTGCGAGCATATACCTGTCGCATCCAAACAAGGAGACACACAGCGCGTGTGAAGAGTTCGAGTGCGAGAATTATACTGTCGCATCCAAACATAGGAGGACAACACAGCGCGTAGTGAAGAGTTCGAGTGCGAGAATATACCTGTCGCATCCAAACATAGGAGACACACAGCGCGTGTGAAGAGTTCGAGTGCGAGAATATACCTGTCGCAACCAAACATAGGAGACACACAGCGCGTGTGAAGAGTTCGAGTGCGAGAATATACCGTGTCGCATCCAAACATAGGAGACACACAGCGCGGTGTGAAGAGTTCGAGTGCGAGAATATACCTGTCGCAACCAAACATAGGAGACACACAGCGCGTGTGAAGAGTTCGAGTGCGAGAATATACCTGTCGCAACCAAACATAGGAGACACACAGCGCGTGTGAAGAGTTCGAGTGCGAGAATATACCTGTCGCAACCAAACATAGGAGACACACAGCGCGTGTGAAGAGTTCGATTGCGAGAATATACCTGTCGCATACAAACAAAGGAGATACACAGCGCGTGGGAAACTCCGGTTAGGTCGTAACGTCTGCTTTAAATGAAGCTCTCAGGTTACATGCGCTTCTTTTCTTCTCACTACATGGCCATACTCTTCAATTTATCAAAATAAATATAGTATACAAGTTTACCGAGTCTCCTATGGTCCACAATTGGTAAAAATAGATCTAGTTTAGTAGTAAAATAATAGGCTAGTTGCCACTATTTTTATTATTTGATAGATTATATTGAAAAAATATGAAATTTTTTGACGCACCTTTCCTAATATATTCTAAATTTAATCTATCATGATCTAATAATTATTTGTGCCGTGACGTCACTGTTATTGTAAGCAATACGCGTGACTGTTATAACATGTTAAGAGGTTATGATCATTAATAACTTGAAACTGGCGTTGTTGTTTACAATAATGGTGACGTAGAACCATGGCGGACGGTGTTTTCAATCAAGAGAAACTAAAAGTAAAATTATAGAGGTTTAAGTTGCATTTTTACAGCAATCCCTTATTAATATGACGGCGCCAATGTCGTTTTTTCCTATTTGTTGAGTTGTTTGGGGGCATTTGTTTTTCATTTTTTGTTTTTTTTTTTTATTTAATCCCGCTTCATTTTCATTTTATATTTTTTTTATTCTTTCTGTATGCGTTTTGTTATTCATATTATTCACGTATAGATTTACTCTGTTTCGTTTCGTTTTCTGTAAATATTTACTGTCCGTTTTTTCTGTTTTGTTTGCATGTTTTATATGAGGCGTCGCTCAAAGGTACAGCCTGAAAATTAGCGCTGCAGCAGCTGTCTAGCGGTTGCTGTATGTAGCATTGCTGAGGCTGAACCTTGTCGGCCGCAACTTTATAATGTTTTGTCTTTATTTCATTTTGTATGTAAGCATGTGTTGTGGTCAATAAATGATTTCTTATTCTTATATTTATCGAAGTTTATACTATTTCGGACCTTTTATGGAATAATATTTGAATTAAAAGTTATTAAAAATTATGAGAGGTGGTAGATGGGCAGACGGATCACCTGATGGTAAGCAATTCCGCCGCCCATGGACACCCGCAACACCAGTGGAGTCACAAGTGCGCTGCCAACCTTTTCCCCTTCCCCCCCATTGCCTCCGGTAACATCACTCACACGGCGAAACACAACGCAGGCGCTGCTTCACGCTGGTCTTCTGCGAGGCAGTGGTATCACTCCGGTCGCGCCGGCCCATTCGTGCCTAAGCGTGGCTCTCCCACATTTATTACGAATGTTTCGCTTAGGAAATCATTATAACATATAAGGATTATTTAATCTGTCAAAAACGCTTCATTCAGCAATATGGCGTCGAATCATTCCAGTGACGTCAACTTTTGTAAACAAGTAGGAAATTCGATAGCACACGATGCTTTTGATAGATGATAAGCGTCCCGCATAGATAAAACCCAATAGAGAGAGAAGACAATAGAAGAATTCAGCTAGGCTGGGCAACATTTGGTAAACTTTGTCGTCTTCTCGTCACCCATCCCTCAAAGTCTTAAGTCGAAAGTCTTCGACCAGTGCGTCCTCCCGGTCATGACTTACGGTACCGAGACGTGGACACTCACGGCTGGACTAGTCCACCGGTTCAAAGTCGCTCATAGAGCTATGGAAAGGGCAATGCTCGGAGTATCTCTGAAGGACCGCATCAGAAATGATGTAATCCGACAGAGAACCAGAGTCACCGACATAGCCAACCGAATTAGCAAACTGAAGTGGCAGTGGGCTGGTCATATTAGCCGCAGAACTGACAGCCGTTGGAGCCGAAAGTCCTTAAGTGGAGACCGCGACTACCACATTTAAATAGATAGTAAATAAATAGTCGTCGCTAGTGCGTCGTACTAGAAACTAGAAACGAAGTCGTACTAGAAACCGTCGCTTTCAGGCGACGGGTACCCACCCGACGCCTGAAAGCGACGGTTTCTAGTTCCATGGTTGAGACTCACTTCTCGGCGATGTATGTGGCGGCGGTGAGGTCGCTGCAGACGAGCAGGCGCTGCCTCGCGTGCAGCACGGCGTGCAGCGCGGCGCCGCGCGGCTGCAGCGCGTGCAGCGCCGCGCCCTGCTGCAGCAGTAGTGCCGCTTGCGACACGCTAGACACGCCCGTCAGCAGCTGCGCGCACGACGCACAATAAGCTTCATTCAACCATTGTAATATAAGCCTAGTTTTCTTTGTAGGTATATCAGATAACTCACGTGTTTGCCTGTTTTTTGATATTGTTTTATTATTATTTTTTTTACTTTTGTTACCGTCTTTAATTACGTAATTGGGTTTAAGGACCTGTGTATGGCCGTGTGGTCCCCGGCAGAGTAGAATAGGCCACCCTCACTCTCACCGAGGTGTCGTAAAAGGCGACTAAGGTAAAGCTGCTGGCATGATCATCAGCACCCAGAGAAGGAAAACTCTGCATTTATCTCAAAACCCTGGCCAACCCGTCTGCCAAGCGTGGTGAGTATGGCAATTACCCCTCATGTGATTGAGGGAGGCCCGTGCCCCAGCAGTGGGGACTTAAATGGGCTGATGATGATGATGATGATGAATCATCAACGATCGTTTGGATCAGTGGTCGTGAACGCTACCTCCGGTGCAAGGGTTGCGGGTTCGATCCCTGCACATTACAAACATTTGTGTGCATGGACATATCTGTTTGTATTGGTCTGGGTGTTATCTATGTATTATAAGTATGTATTTACAAAAGAAAAGTATTTCATGTATATGTTTGTAATCCCACTGTTGATTCTGATATCCGTAACGCAGGTGCTTGAGCTACCTATCTCGAAGTCAGATCAATGTATATGATGTTATGCAATATTTATTTATTATTTATTTATTTATTACAAACATTAATTATGGAGGTCACAGCCGGAGGATCCAAAAAAAACCAAAATCAAATTTAAAGTAATTTATTTAAAGTAAAACTTATTACAATGGTTTAGGCTAGTTGACCCTATCGATGTGAGAATAGAAGTGCCTATCAATACAATGTACAATTCATGGAAAGTGGCCGATGACGCGCGGGGCTGTAAACTGCGGTGTCAGCGGTGGCGATCACGTTGCGCCTGGCCGGCGCCGTTGCTCGGGCTTGATTTCGCAATATGTGGATTTGCGTGTTGGATGATTGCTTCGTAGGATTTTACATAGAGATAGTTACTATGACACCTCCCCCCTCAGAACGTCATCTATTTTTGAAGTTTAAGTTGAGAAAATAGTGACGGATTTTGCGTCTGGGTTGCAGGCTTCTCGGGATCTTCATATATCTTATCTTTGGGGTTTACGGTTTTGAACTCGCATTGAAATCTCTTGTAACTTCTTATGAGCAGAAACACGATGAGTGCAAGTGTACTGAATAATATAATGTACAGCGGGATCGTTGTGTGATAGATTGCGGAGTCCAGTGGTATTTGTTCGATTTGTAGTGCAGGCTGCATAACCACCTTTTGTTGTACGTCGTGCAGTTTTCGTAAGTCGATGGAATTGAGATGAATGTGGGGTTTATCTCGGGATAATGATTCCAAATCTTCTGTAAGTTTCATTATTTTCAGCGGCTGACCTTCGATTTGATCGTTGGTATTCGTGATTGTGTACTCCGGTGTGAATAGAAAGCAGTTCACGGGTATGGTGGCAAGATATGTACCGTTCAGGACGTCGTAGTCTTCTTTTCCACAAAGAGTATGTATCCTTGTAGAGTTAGGAAACGATATCACGTAGTGCTTTTCATCGAGTTCCTCCATGGCTATCCTTGACAATGATACAGTAGTGATCTCGCAGGATTTATCGATTTTCTGGCTGTCGATGAGGTTCTGGATACAGTCTGAAGTATGGCGTAGCTGGTGGTCCATCTTCTCTCCGCAGAGATACCAGTCATTGTACTTAGGGCATTCAGCCTCAATGTACACGTAACCTTTCCTGTTAGTTGCTAGGAAGGGGAAAGGAGGGATAAGGACCTGCTGATTCTTATTAGGTGCTATTGATAGTTTATAAAAATCGAAATTATCTTTACTGAATATAGGCAATTTAAATATTATAACTATCAGGTTATTTGAGTAATAGTAACCGGGTTTAATGATATCATAGTACTCTCTAGGTTCTAATTCTAACACTTGTTCTCTACCATATATGTTAACTAATCTTTGAATCATCTTGTTTAAAATATCAATGCTGATCATCGAATGATGAGAACTAGAAGCATGAATAAAAGCTAGCATATTTTCTATTCTGATGAGTTCCGATAAAACATCATCAATATTCTCAGTTATGATAACGAGATGCTGTGCAAATTTAGCATATTTAATGAGACTGGATTCTTTATGAGAATCACTATTTAAGATTAACTCTAATGTATCATTTAACTTAATTTGATTTTCAACTAATTTATCTATTACGTTAGAATGCTGGACCATCCACTCTTTACTGAGGCTTACGTGATTATTAAACTCTTGTGCAATTGCATTGGTATCCTTTTGAAGAATTTTAATAGCGTTATCGTATTTTATTGCATCTGTACTATCTAAATTACCAGTTATGCTTTTAACTACAGAGCCTAGTCCGTCAATGAGGCCTCTCTTAGTACGACGAGGTTTAAGTGTGTCTAAATGATTTATAACTTTTAACAATTTAGATGATAAGTACTCGAATTGGAGTTCGTAAAGAACGTATGTCTCATTACTTAACTTATTCCTAAAATCCGAGAGCTGATCTTGTAACAAATGAATCTTACTATCGATATTATTTATATCTACGTATTGGACAAAGGTATGATGATGTGAAGTAAGCCTGGTGGTGCCGAGACGAAACGGTAGAAGTCCGGGGCCATCGCCAAGGCTCTCAAGTGTTATCTCCTGAGGTGTTATCAAAGGAGCAGTCAGGACCAGTAGCACCCTGCAACAATTGGGCACTTTTTGGTATTCTCTTGAGACGGTTTTTAGCAACGGGTCCGCGTTTTCGCGATGTATAGATGTGAATAGGTAGGTCTGCAAGTACGGTATCGTGACTATATCTCGGTGCTAACTTTTGACGACTTGCAATCGGGTTATTAACAAAAATGCGTTGGTGAGGTTGGTACTCTATCTCTGGATCGCGGTTTTTATTGATATTAGCTATTATATTTGTACGAGCGGGAAGAGTGGATTCATTTATAATTTCGTAAACTAATGTCATTTGATCTCGATGATTCTGTATATACTGTTGCATGAGATGTTTAGATAAATCTATGTCAAGAGGGTCTCGCGGATCAAAGTGACCGGTGATGATGTCATAAGGCCTACATTTGGTAAAACTATGAACTGAGCTATTGTATGCTAAGATTGCATAGGGAACCAAATTAATTACATCTTCGCCTTTGTGTTTTAACTTGAGAATCCTAAGATGTTCTAGCAATGTTGAATGGAATCTCTCCACAATACCGTTGTCGTTCGGAGAGTGTGGCAAGGTTCTATGATGTTTGACCTTGTGAAGATGGATAAATTCATTGAATAACTGATTTGTGAATTCTGTACCATTATCCGAAACTAGCGTAAGAGGCAGACCATGATGCGTACAGAACTTAAGCAGTGATTGAAGGATGCTGATGGCTGTACCATCGCGGATGTGGTACGCTTGAGCGTATTTGGAAAACACGTCTACGATAGTAAGATATTTCTCATTTTGAATACTAAGCAAATCTATGTGAACAGTCTCAAACGGTTTGGTAGCAGGGGGAACGACGTTAAATTGTGGTTTAATTGGGTTGCGATCGTATTTGGCTTGGCCGCATAAGGTGCAGTTATTAATGAATTTAGTAATTTCATCTTTCATCCTAGGCCAATAATAACGACGAGACAGAGCTAGATGGCATTCGTTTATACAACGGTGATTCGTCTTACCATCGTGATACTGCTTTATTATCTCCTGCTGTCTGAGGTAGTCTTTTACGTTCTCGACTTCAGTTTTGGCTAACACTAAGTTCATTGCTGAACTTCGGAATTTGTCTTGAATGATTGGTATAATGTCGTACATTGCTAACGGGGGCTTTATTAATAGTGCTGTCTTAACTTTTGGGTTAACGTACTCTTTAATAAGATTTACTACGTCAGTTTCTAAATTTGAATGGGATACCTGTAAATCTGTTCTCGTATGGGTTTCAAATGGTTTAGATGCTGTGGGACGCTTTTTAATGTCGCCGACCACAGTTATAATAATCTGTCTATGAAATTTGTTCAGAGGTTCATCTACAATTGGGATTTCTAGAATGGGGTTCTCTCTACTAGTATGCGCGGATGCTGTAGTCGAGCTAGCTACGGATGGTGGATGCTCAGATGGGTTAGCGGCCAATGAATCTGTCTCTTCATTATGTATCTCGACACGTGAAAGGGCATCTGCGTTCGTGTTAGATTGTCCTTTCTTGTAAACTACAGTATAATCGTACTCGGATAGCTTGAGTCTCCATCTAGTCAAACGTGAGTTCGGCTCCTTAAGGTTCATAATCCATTGCAATGGCTTATAATCCATAACGATTTTAAACTTTCGTCCGAATAGATAAGGCCTAAAGTACTTAGTTGCCCATACTATCGCGAGTAATTCTTTTTCGATTGTGCTGTAGTTCATCTCGCTCTCGTTAAGTGTGCGCGACGCATAGCAAACTGGCTTGTCTGCGCCTACGGTACCTTGAGATAGAATCGCGCCTAAGGCCACGTTGGAAGCGTCCGTGGTTAAGATGAAATCTCGCGAAAAGTCCGGATACTGCAAGATGGGGTCATTAGTTAAGAGCTGCTTGCACTTCTGGAAACAATCGATGTATTGGGAATCTAGTGTGATGTTTTCTACCTTTCTTGAGACATTGTGTGAGAGGTTTAGTTATTCGTGCAAAATCAGGTATGAATTTCCTATAATAACCAACGAGACCTAAAAACTGTTTTATCTCTTTAGGTGTCCTTGGTATGGGATACTTCTGGATGGCTTCAATTCTTATCAGGATTTGGCTTAATGCCATTCTTGGTGATGATATGACCTAGATAGGCAGTCTCTAACTTAAGGAATTCGGACTTGTCCATCTGGACTTTGAAGTTGATTCGCGTAATCTCGAGAAAACCTTTTCAAGGTTGACGATGTGCTCATGGAGGCTCGTACTGAATACGACGATATCGTCAAGGTATACCAGGCAGACGGTGTTCTGTAGGTCCCTAAGGACATTGTCCATAACCCGTTGAAAGGTCGAAGGTGAATTTTTCAGACCCATCGGCATACGTAAAAATTCATAGTGACCGTTTTCTACGTTGAACGCGGTTTTGGAAATATCTGAAGGATGCATTTCTACCTGATAAAAGCACTTGCAAGGTCGAGGGTTGAGAAGTATTGGCAGTTGCCTAATTTATCAAGAACGTCATTGATGTTGGGAATGGGATACTTATCATCATAAGTTTTTTCGTTTAGTTTGCGGAAGTCGACGACTAAGCGCCATTTAGCCTTTCCGGAAGCATCAGCCTTCTTAGGGACTATCCATATGGGGAGAACTCCATGCAGAAGTAGAAGGACGAATGATACCTTGATTTAACATTTTAGCGATTTGATCTCTAACCTCATCACGGTGTACGTAGGGATACGGTAGCTCTTAGTATAAACTGGAAGCTCGTCTGTAGTTTTAATTTGATGTTTTTATTTTATTCGTAAAGGTTAGGGACTCTCCGTCTATATAAAATATATCTGCATAGCGAGCGCATAGTGTTTCTAAATTCTCGCGTTCCTCTGGGTTCAAATGATCGGTCCGTAGTCGAGAGAGCACGTCCGTAGCGCGGCTACGAAATTCCGTAGTAGTGACGTGGGTCATAATTCGTAGCACTCAACCGTTCCGTAGCGCTAGAGTGACGTATGCTAGAATCCGTAGCATGAGGCTGACGTAATTCGTCCGTAGCACACATTGGATCCGTAGCACACATAGGATCCGTAGCACTGTCGGTTCGTGTGCACTGAATATTATAAACTTCGGCTTGCACGGCTCGGTCCATAGAGAAAATTACGTCATGCGGGCTGGAATTTGTTATCTCAAGGACACCGCGGCTATTTTTAACTGTAGTTATACACTCGCTAATAATGCAATTAGATAAAACTTGTTCGTTAATATACGCATCACAATCATGTAGGTTAATAGGGATTCTAACTAGTTTACTGGAGTTTGCCGGGATAACATCCTCGTACAGATTGACATGTCGGGAATTATACATAGAAATAGGATTAGTGGAATTACGGGTGATTAACTGCTTGTCCTTAAGATCGATTTTTGCCTCCCATTTCTCTAAAAGATCTAGGCCTATAAGGCCATCGAAGTAGTTATGGAATTTGTACACGTATAATTTGATATAGTCGTCACACTCTTGAACTCTTTGAAACACGGGATAGTCAAAGAATAGTTTATTACGCGTGGTAGCGTGAACATTGGTGACCTCGAGTGGATCGAACGTCAGGGGGACATTACTGAAAAATGCCTGTACAGCCTCGGGACTTAAAAAGGACTGATTCGCACCTGTATCAATTAAGAGTTTTAAGGGCGGCTCAGATATCTGTATGAAAGGAAGCTGTCTCTGACATTGAATATTTAATTCTATTTTACATTGTGTGATTTCCCGCGACTCGGAAAATCCTGTTCTTGGGATGTACTAGTAGATGGCTCAGGCTCGCCATGGGCACTGGGACCGTTTGATAAGACGGATCATAGGACGGTTCATTATCTACGTAGTATGTGTAGGGTTCGGTATCGCAGTACTCGGGACGGTCTACATAGTAATACTCATCGGGTTCAACACAGTCGTAGTATTCGGGTTGGTAATAATTGTTAAATTCATTAACATTCATCTCCCTAGTCTTAAAATAGTTAGATGGCGGCGGGTTACCGAATCTACGCCAATCGTGACCTGCTATCTGACCTCCGATCGGTCTTTCTTTCGCGACATAATGACTGACTCCACTCATGGGCTTAGGACCTTGGTTAGGTAGGTTTATGACGCTGCGGCATTTGGAACCTATTCTGATACGCGTTATAATTTGGAGGCGGTGCGCGGAACATTTGTTGCGTGCGCGTGGGCATTCCTATCGGTTTATACGGCACGGGATAATTTTGATGGTTATTAAAATTAGGTTTAACTGGATGCTGTGGATATTTAAAGTTAGACATAGGCAGGGCCTGTGAAGGGAAATTGAATGGCTTAAAGTTTGGCATAGTTACCGGAGTCATATGAATAGGCTTTGGTAACTGTGGCGTTAGTGACTTTTTATCTATTGAATCGTTACGACTTTGGAGGTAAATGACATTCAATTCCTCTTGCACGAATTCAAGGGCCTTTCAGCACTATCAGGACGCATGCATCTAATGCGAGAGCCTAAGGGCTCTTTTAAACCGCGAACAAATGCCTGCATCGTGAGTTTCTTATATAGGGCGCGTTTGGCCTCTATGGTGGTAGCGACACTTTCGTGTAGGGTGACATATGTCATGATGGTGCTGAATAAGTTAGGACAATGGTCATAAAACTCTTGCGGAGAAGTATTTCCCTGTGTAGCTAACATTAAATCGTTGTACAGAGCGGTCTCATCTCTTTGGTCGGAAAAGTTATTGATTAGGGCCTGTTTAATGCTATTCCAGTCCTCAGTAATACCGTTAGAATTTATGGTTCGGGCGGCTGGTCCAGTAATCTTGTTGAGTATACCATTAACAAGACAAAGCTTAGCTAACTCATTATCTGGATTTCCACCTATGTATTCGGTTGCAATCTGGTCACATAGGTGAATAAAACGGGGTAAGATATGTGGGTTCCCGTCAAAATCCGGTACTAGGCGAAGCGTCTTAAAAATCGTATCTACATCGGCCATGGTGAGGGTTTCTGGACTCTCAGAGTTCACAGAATCCGCTAGGCTACAAAATGTATTATCTAAGTCTACACTAATATCTCTATTTGAGTCTAAGTCTAACCTACGGGCTATTCGGGATCGAACAGGCCCGTTTGGAGTAGTTTGCCTTGGATGGAAAATGATGGCAAACTAAAGGACACTAAGGACTAACAAGGAAGCAACACAGAAATGATTTCAGTGTACTTACATTAGCTGCATTCTGGTACCTTCGGAATCGATGTCTTGATTTCTCCTCCAGCCGGGACTCCAGGTTCTTCTTTCAGGATACCCAAGGACGCTCGCGATCGCTCGCGACGGTAGCGAATATCACGGGAATTCGATGTGAGAAATTCTAGTGACTCTACACTCAAGGCGGCTTGAGTATCCTACCGACTGCGCCAATTATGGAGGTCACAGCCGGAGGATCCAAAAAAAACCAAAATCAAATTTAAAGTAATTTATTTAAAGTAAAACTTATTACAATGGTTTAGGCTAGTTGACCCTATCGATGTGAGAATAGAAGTGCCTATCAATAAAATGTACAATTCATGGAAAGTGGCCGATGACGCGCGGGGCTGTAAACTGCGGTGTCAGCGGTGGCGATCACGTTGCGCCTGGCCGGCGCCGTTGCTCGGGCTTGATTTCGCAATATGTGGATTTGCGTGTTGGATGATTGCTTCGTAGGATTTTACATAGAGATAGTTACTATGACACATTTGTGTGCATGAAAATGTCTGTTTGTATTGGTCTGGGTGTTTTCTATGTATTATTAGTATCTATTTACAAAAGAAAAGTATTATACAGGGTGTATCTGTGGACATTTACATCCCTTTAACCACGTTTTCTACCAACCATTCTGAACAACATTTGTTCTACGACTTTCCGAAATTAGTCGATGCTTTTTTCGACGCCCCAATACAAAATGGCCAAGTCACGTGACCGACTTTGTATGAAAAGTTGACTTTTTTTATGCGAATTTCCAAAAGTCATAAAACAAATGTTAAGATACTTAAAGTACATAGAAAACACCCGGGCCAATACAAACATACATGTTCATGCACAGAAATGTTTGTAATGTGCGGGGATCGATCCGGAGTCAAATTAATGTATGTGATGTTGTGAAATATTTTTTTATTATTATTAACATCATCGCTGGCAACTTACAAAGTAAATTATGCACTTAAGGCGACGGGTAGCCCTAACTAGCGACACCAATCGATTTTTAATTGTTAGCTACTAAGCCGGATCTATTTTAAACAATTTCGGGGTTACAACCTCTCGGCAAACACTTATACTATTTATTAAATAACCATGCACAAATGTTGGGTCCGTTTTTGTACGCGAAAGGGATCTGTCTTTCGACTTTCTCTATGAAATGAACGAATGAATGAATGAAGTTGCTAGCACGTACCTTGGCGTAGATGGGCGGTGAGCCGCACAGGCGCTTGAACAGCTTGCCTTCCGCCATCACCAGCTCCATGCCATCCGCGAAGCTGGCGCCGATAGCTTCCGACTTCTGAGGACTTGTATCTGTGAACAAATATATTTAAGGTTATACAACACGTAAAGATTTGTAGCAATCTGTACTATAAAAGACTTTAGTAACAGGGATGCATGCGCGCAAATAGACTATTTGACATGTTTTGAAAAACCTTCTCATATTATTGGTGTATAGGAACCCTAAAAATAATATTTATTTACATATATTACGAATATTTCACTTAGGAAATCATTATAAAATATAAGAATTATTTAATCTGTCAAAAACGCTTCATTCAGCAATATGGCGTCGAATCATTCCAGTGACGTCAACCTTTTGTAAACAAGTAGGAAATTCGATAACACACGATACTTTTGATAGATGATAAGCGTCCCGCATAGATAAAACCCAATAGAGAGAGAAGACAATAGAAGAATTCAGCTAGGCTGGGCAACATTTGGTAAACTTCGTCGTCTTCTCGTCACCCATCCCTCAAAGTCTTAAGTCGAAAGTCTTCGACCAGTGCGTCCTCCCGGTCATGACTTACGGCGCCGAGACGTAGACACTCACGGCTGGACTAGTCCACCGGTTCAAAGTCGCTCAAAGAGCTATGGAAGGGGCTATGCTCAGAGTATCTCTGAAGCACCGCATCAGAAATGATGTAATCCGACAGAGAACCAGAGTCACCGACATAGCCCACCGAATTAGCAAACTGAAGTGGCAGTGGGCTGGTCACATTAGCCGCAGAACTGACAGCCGTTGGAGCCGTAAAGTCCTTGAGTGGAGACCGCGACTCGGTAAGCGTAGTGTAGGACGCCCTGCGACAAGATGGGATGATGACATTCGAAGGCTGGCTGGTGTGGGCTGGATGAGAGTGGCCGAAAATCGGGAGCAGCGGCGTGCATTAGGGGAGACCTATGTTCAGCAGTTTACGAGTGTGGGTTGCTGATGATGATGTTGATAGATAGAACACAATGGCGTCGAGTCTGTCACTTGTTTTGCTTTCAAAAGGCTGACGTCACAGTAAATAAAGCCAATCAAACCCGGTTAAAGTCACGTGGTTCCAAGCACAAAACAAATTAATATTGGTTTTATTGGTGAAAATATTCAATATTTTTTATGTGTATTTTTGTTAATTCCTTTTTAAGGCTATAAACTACGCGGATGACAATAAATAAATCTTTTTTTTTTCATGCTTTCAAATAGCCTATTGCTAGATTACGAGTATTAACACAACGAAATGCAATCAAACACCCCATTTTAGGTAAATTCCAATTGATGTGTCAGTGCAAGGGCGGACCCAGGGGTGGAGCGGGTGTTATGGGGGTCATGCCATAGGAAACGTCAAGTCTAGTAATGGAGGAATGTTGGTTGATAATGACATAATTTGATTAAACAAGCAAAAGACCTATATCCACGAAATACTAGGAACAGTAATAGATTAGTCCTTGACTTTAAACCAAATAGCGCTCGTGTCCAAAAGAACTGTTTTTGCATGTGTGTAGCCATTTACAACAAAATTAATCAGCATATTTAAGATCTGCCCTTTAACCAATTTAAGACATCACTTTACAAGTGGCTAGTCGCACGCACTTTTTACTCTGTGCAAGAATTTCTTGAGTACAGGGAAAATCAGCAAATTGTAAATATAATAAATTAATTTGTTACCGTAGCAAAATGTGATACTCGTAAAGTTGACATTGTGATTTTTAAATTGTATTTGCATGCTGTTTGTCAATGGCTGGATAGGCGATCATGATAACTGTTACCATCTACTTATTTGTAAACCCTGTTCAAAAGCAAATAAACTATTCTATTCTATTCTATTCATAGTTCATAATGAACGCACCATCGGCCGGCATCTTGGCGAAGGCCTTGACCTTGATCCGCGGCTGCGGCGTCTCCGCGGCCGGCGGCGCCTGCGAGAAACAGAATAATCCTTAGAAAAAGACAGTTTGCAGCCTTATATTGAAGCATATCACGGAAAAAAGATTAAAGAGCGTGTTCGAAATCGCTATTGTAAAAGACTGCAGAGGCGGTTGGTAGGTGGGTGAATGAGCTTGCTGATTAAGGTGACGGGTAGGGCACACTAGCGACGCCAATTGATTTTAATTTGACTGACCGGATGGCGCAATTGGTAGTGACCCTGCCTCTTACGCTAAAGGTCGTGGGTTCGATTCCCACCCTGGACAAACATTCGTACGATAAACACTTGTGTTTGTTCGGTGTCTGGGTGTAATATATGTATTTAAGTATATATTTGTGTTCCTCTGTTGTCTGATATCTGTAACACAAGTGCTTAAGCTACTTAGTACGGAATCAGGTCAACGTATGAGATGTTGTGAGAATTATTATTATTATTATTTGTAAACATTTTTTGTCTCAAAATGGTTGTTAAAACATTTTGGTGTTCATACTGGACTCACGGACCTAGGCCAAGTGAGCCGCAGCTTCAATTATTGGGTTCATATGATTTGCATCGTCCTGCAAGAACTTACGAACAATACGACACGTGTTCAGGATAGCGGCCTTTTGCATTGTCATGTATATGTTTTCGGGTACATCGAGCATTCGTAAGGCAGTCAGAAGGTGTTTTGGAATTATACCAGTACTAGACAACACCAACGGCAAGATGTACACTTTATTCATATTCCAGATTTTAATTATGTCCTCTTTTAATTCTGTATATTTCTGTATTTTCTCTGTAATTGTTTTATGTAAATTATGCGTATTTGGCACTGCAACATCTATTAAATAAACTGTCTTTTTTATTATTATATTATTATTATTTTCGCGAGGTGCGTTCGACAGGCATTGACATGGACGACTGCGGAGCGGTCCACGCGTTTGGAGCCGTACGGCGCCATTTGAGTTGCTTCAAATTGTGGGCGGAGACTAGGTTTCTAGTCTTGTTATAATTGTATGACTGAAGCTGCGTGAGTAACGCCGCGAGCGCAGTAAGCAAGCAATAGAAGTATATGTATTAGTAAATAGAAGTATATGTATTAGTAAATAGAAGTATATGTATTAGAAAATAGAAGTATATGTATTAGTAAATAGAAGTATATGTATTAGTAACCTCGGGCGCCGGCTTCGTGCGCGGGGGGTCGAGCAGCACGCGGCGCGCGGCGCCGGCGCTGACCAGCACGTAGCGCGGCCGCGCGCACGCGAACGCGCCGTCCGTCAGCACGATGTGCCCTGCGACATACCGGCCATAGGCTATACTATAACGCCGTGTGCTCCCGGCAGAGTAGAATAGGCCACCCTCACTCTTACCGAGGTGTCATAAAAGGCGACTACGGTAAAGCTAATGCTAAATAATACGGTAAAAGCTAATACGGTAAAAGCTACGGTAAATAGATATTAAAATTTGGCAATTACAATGAGCGTGGTGATTAAGCTGATCCCATCATAGTAGCGATGACTTGATTTCTATGATGGAGGCCTTTGCCCTGCAG
>JADPWL010000272.1:0-29008 GCA_019059595.1 Marasmia exigua
CATAGGGAATTTATCTTAAATAATTTGACATGATTATCAAAATCATACTTATCAATAATTCTGTCATACAGGTTCTCCTAGTACATCATTATCATATATCAGTCTCTCACACAGATATTTGATAATGATTTGATATTGTAATATGATGTATTTTATTGTATTTGTGAGAGAATAATGAAATAAAGATATTATAGATCATTATTATAATCAACATTTAAACACAATGCCAATTTGTCAATGCAATGACCTAGTGTAATTTTTGTATCTATGAGCTCTTTTCAAGAAGGTTCAATTTTTTTTGACGTTCTATACTCTTTTTTTCTTTTAGTAATGTTTTTTTTCCAAAATGTTGTGTAATAATTTGCATCTTTACACATAATGTTTAATAAATGTGCCACATTCGGTTTAGCTTTAATTAAGTTCCACGATTCGGCTGCGCTGTTGGTTTTATTTTTAACTTGGTAGAATGTGGTAGAAAAACCATTTATTGGCGAAACTCCTTTTATTTGTTATCCAAGTTTGTTCGAAATATTTGTTAAAGTCAGCTGTTTTTGAGTCTTGTACCTATGCATTCTCCCAATATATACAGCCAACCATCATTCCTGAATTCAATCGGAAGATATGACAGCGCGATACAACGCCTTACGTGAGCTTTATATAATTTTGTTTTCGTCAAACCACATTTCTTAGCATGTCCCAAACAGCTAAGGTAAAATGAAATAAACAACCACGGCTTATTGCATTTGGATATATTTCATGAATTGAATTTAGTAGGCCCACTTCGAAGTCCGTTGTAATAATCTCCGGATCAAAGCCGAGAACCTGACTTTTTACCAAATCAAAGAAAACTTCGTAGGATTTTTGTTTTTTATCAGGTAATCCATACAAAGCTGGCACAATATTTGTTTCTTCGGAACTTGTAGATCTACATGCAAGCTAAAAAGTTGAGTAAATGGAGGTACAGCACTTTTAAAAGTTCCGTCAACATATACTTCTTTTGCGTTTTTTAAGATTTATATTCCCTCTTTATGTTGTTGCTATCAAAATATTTATACGTAGCATTAGAGTGAATATTACTGTAACTGATTGAACTGGTTTTATACTGAATAAATTCATTCATTCGTTCGTCTCCTCAAGAAGCTCGTGTATTATTAGGTTATGGGCCCAGAAAATATAATTAAAATAAAAAGTAATGTCTTTTATCGTCAACAAAGTACAGATTTGAAGTTAAAGAAGTGTTATTCAGTAATTGCAGCAGTGATCGCTCGCAACAATGGCTTCAAATTACTTGCTGAGCGTACCGAAGCTAAAGGGCCGCGAAAACTACAATGAATGGATCTTTGCCGCGGAGAATTTTCTAATTCTGGAAGATATGCTACATTGCATTAAATCAGATCCTAAAAAGACATTAGAAGCCGCAGATGATGCAAGAACCAAGGCCAAGCTGATCATGACGATAGACAGTGCGTTATATGTTCATATTAAAGACGTGAAAACCACGTTAGAGCTATGGAATAAGCTGAAGGCGTTATTCGATGACTCAGGATTTACGAGAAGAATATCTCTGTTACGCAATTTGATCTCTATTCGGTTAGAAAACAGTGTATCTATGCAGTCATATATAACGCAAATAGTCGAAACGGGCCAGAAGTTGAGTGGGACAGGATTTGGCATAAGTGATGAGTGGATCGGGTGTTTACTGTTGGCTGGTTTAACAGATAAGTTCATGCCGATGATAATGGCCATAGAACATTCCGGCATTAAAATTACAACGGACGCCATTAGAACGAAGCTCATGGACATAGAAACGGAAGTGAATGGTGACTGTCACGGTGAAGTTGGCAGCGCATTCGTAAGCGGAGCGCAGAAGTGCCACATTAGAAAAAATAAATACACCGCATACAGAAGTCAGACGACGGCGAAACAAAACGCAAACGTCAATGTCAAACATCACGTCAAATGTTTTCGATGTAAACAAACCGGTCACTACAAGAATCAATGTCCAAATGGTGATAATACGAAGGAATCGCAGCGAAAACAAAGTAATGCATTCAGTACAGTGTTTCTAAGTGGTCAGTTTAGTAGAAATGACTGGTACATAGACTCAGGAGCCAGCAGTCATTTAACTACAAACAAAGAATGGATGAAGAATGTATTAAAAAAAGAAACTGAGGATATAATTGTAGCAAACAGCGAAAGGATGCAAGTGTTGTGTTCCGGCGACGTAGATATTATAACTAAAACGGACCAATGTGAATTTGAGATCACAGTAAAAGAGGTGCTGTGCGTTCCAGGACTGACCACCAATCTACTATCAGTCAGTCAGTTAATTAAATCTGGAAATAAAGTGAACTTCACAGCAGAAGGTTGTGCAGTTTATAATAAAAGCAATGAATTAGTGGCTACAGCTGTGCTAGCTAATGGAGTGTACAAGTTGAGAGTCCCTGACAGTGCTGTGGCTAATTTGGCAGTATCAGGTGACATATGGCACCGCAGATTGGGTCATGTCAACAGTAAGTACCTGAACAAGATGAACAGTGCAGTAGAAGGGATGAATCTTCAAGAGAAAGTTGATCTAACTAAGACATCATGTACTATTTGCTGTGAGGGGAAGCAGAGTCGACTTCCATTCTCTAGTACTGGCACTAGAGGTACAGAGTTACTTCATATAGTCCACACTGACATTTGCGGGCCTATGGAGCAAGTATCTATTGGAGGCTCGAAGTACTTCATACTGTTCATAGATGATTATAGCAGGATGATATTTGTTTATTTCATCAAACATAAGAATGAAGCAGCTAGATGTTTTGCAGAATTTAAAGCTAAGGTAGAGAAGCAAACTGGTAAGAAAATAAAGATAGTAAGAAGTGATAATGGTTTAGAATACAGTGGAGAATTTGATTCAATACTTAAGAAAGAAGGCATCACACACCAAAGAAGTAATCCATATACACCTGAGCAAAATGGGCTATCAGAAAGGAACAATAGAACCATTGTAGAAAAGGCAAGATGCTTATTATTTGATTCTAAATTAGGTAAAGAGTTTTGGGCAGAGGCAACGAACACAGCTGTGTACTTGCAGAACCGAACTGTGCTACCTGGACTGAATGACAAAACTCCATTCGAGATCTGGAATGGCCATAAACCAGATATAGGCCATTTGAGAATATTTGGCAGCAATGTTATGGCTCACATTGCTAAGGAAAAGCGCCAGAAATGGGATAGGAAATCTGAGAAGCACATACTTGTGGGATATCCAGATGACGTCAAAGGCTACCGAATATACAATCCAAGAAAAAGATGTATTACAACAAGCAGAGATGTCATAATTATGGAAGATGAAATGAATCCAGAAGTCACAGTTCCAATCATTGAGAGAGTAGAAGACTCCGCTTCAGTGGGGGATGCTAGTTGCATAAATACATCAAGTTCAGAAGATATAACCTTTAATGAGGATACACTAGTTGCGAATACATCAGATGACTCCTACATGCCTAGTGATGATGAAGATGCTCATGACTTACCTGAACCAAGAGCTAGACCTACCAGAATCAGGAGGAAGCCAGCTCGCTATGCCATGATGAATACAAGCATGCCTACAGAGGTGTTTGATGATGCTAGTAGTCTGTCTTTAAAGGAAGCACTACAGGGAAGTGAAAAGGAACAATGGTTAAAAGCGGTAACAGAAGAACTTCAGTGTTTTAAAGACAACAATGCATGGGACATAGTAGATGCACCAAAAGATGGAGAAACTGTAGTGAATTGCAAGTGGGTGTTACGGAAGAAATTGGATAATGATAATAATGTTAGATACCGTGCACGTCTCGTAGCTAAAGGCTACATGCAGAAGCAAAATGTGGACTATACAGATACTTTTTCACCTGTTGTTAGGCATTCAACTTTAAGATTGTTGTTTGCATTGTCTGTTAAGCTTGGATTAGATGTTACACATCTAGATGTCACTACTGCTTTCTTGAACGGGGACCTTGAGGATACTATTTACATGAAGTTACCAGAATGTTTGTCAGATGTTGATAGTAATAAAGTGCTTAAGTTAAATAGGGCTATTTATGGTCTTAAGCAATCCTCAAGGGCCTGGTACAAGAAAGTTGATGAATGTATTGTTGGTATAGGCTATAAGCGCTCCAAGCTAGAACCTTGTTTGTATACAAAGTTCAATGGTGTTAAAAAGACAATAGTTACCCTGTATGTAGACGATTTTTTTGTCTTTTCAAATGATAATAGTGAGTGTATTAATTTGAAAAAGGTATTGTCTTCAAAGTTTAAAATAAAGGATTTAGGTCCAGTCAAAAATTGTTTGGGTATGAATGTTAATATTGACAAAGCTAATGGTACTCTTACTTTAAGTCAGGAAAACTATGTAACTCAGTTGTTGAACAGATTCAATATGACAGATTGTAAAGTAGCTCATACACCATTAGAGGTGAAATTAAATATTAACACACAAGAGAATTGTGAGAATCAACCCTACCAACAGCTTATTGGCGGACTTATGTATTTGGCTATTTTAACAAGACCTGACATAGCTTATGCAGTTAACTTTTTAAGTCAGTTTAATAATTGCTATAACAAAGAGACCTGGTTATATGCTAAAAGAATCTTAAGGTATCTTAAAAAGACTAAGCACTATGGGTTGAAATATTCCAGGGATGGTAATTTAAAATTAGAAGGGTTTGTGGATGCAGATTGGGGAAATAACATTATAGATCGAAGGTCATATACAGGCATATGTTTTAGTTTAGCTGGATCTGTTATTTCTTGGGAGGCAAAAAAGCAAAAGACAGTTGCTCTTTCGAGCACAGAAGCTGAATACATGGGTATAGCCGAAGCTTGTAGGGAAGCTATTTATTTGAGTAATTTGTTAATGGAAATAACTGGTGAATCATACACTATACCCTTGTATAATGACAATCAGGGTGCAATCAAGCTGTCTGCAAGTAATGGTTTCAATAAAAGGACCAAGCATATCGATATTAGATATCATTTTTGTAAAGAATGTGTCAATGATAAAATAGTTGATCTGAATTACTTGGAAACAGCTCAGATGCCAGTAAAGAACTAAATATGTATAGTCTAGTAATGTTTGTTTAGTATGGCTACTTTATTTTGATAAGTGGGGGTGTTGTTGCTATCAAAATATTTATACGTAGCATTAGAGTGAATATTACTGTAACTGATTGAACTGGTTTTATACTAAATAAATTCATTCATTCGTTCGTCTCCTCAAGAAGCTCGTGTATTATTACTTTACTTGAAAAAAGTAGCATCCTAGTTTTTTAGTTGAAATAATCAGCGAATAAAAAATCCTTATACATTTTAGGTATCACAACATCCTTAAAGTGGGAAAACCGTATTCTTGTTGCTTGCAGAGCTTTCTTTCTGTGTTTATAGTTTGGGTAGTGGCACTAGTAATTGAACGCCCACCAAAAGATGAACATTAAGTCAAAAAAAAAAATTTTGTGGGTACTTCAACGCTTATGTCAATGTAATATTTTTTTCTTTATGTGGATTCAATATTTCTACCTCCGGAACAAGATACATTAACTGTATAGCCGCAGATGCGCTAGTGACAGGTCGGTGATTTAGAAGTGAACGACAATAAATACGTGTTATATATGTAGATAAGGTAAGCCGACTTAAAATTTAAGCTTTATCTCGAACTACAGAATTAATATGATAGCATTAAACATAACTTTTCTTGAAATTAAATGTTGACTTATTATTTGGCGTAAGAGGCAGAGTCACTACCAATTGCGCCATCCGGTCAGTCAAATTGTAGCCGATACGTTATCTCGCGTCGAAACAGTGTATTGCCCGACGGTACTCGATTACAGTCAGCTTGCAGATGAGCAAGCGAAAGATGAGTATTTGTTACAGTGGGACAGTAACAACAACAGTCAAGTACGCTTTAAGAAATGTTTCATTCCCACGGGAAACAAATCTATTTACTGTGAAGTTTCTACCAATGAAATCAGACCATACCTGACAGATAATTTTAGAAAACTTGCATTTTCTTTTCTATAATCTGAGCCATCCAAGGGTACGCGTCACACGAAAATTAATTTCCAAAAAAATCTTTTGGCCAGGCATGAATAGGGACGTAGGACAATGGGCTAAAGCATGTATACAATGTTAGAAGTCGAAAATTGGTAGACACACCATTTCTCAATTGGGTCAGTTTCCGGCAGTTAACCGTTTCGAGTACATCCATGTGATCCGCT
The DNA here is from genome assembly GCA_019059595.1 of Marasmia exigua. NCBI lineage: Eukaryota > Metazoa > Arthropoda > Insecta > Lepidoptera > Crambidae > Marasmia > Marasmia exigua. Next base: position 6,243 of record JADPWL010000272.1, read on the forward strand.
ACCAACGTCTCCACAAGGATATAGATATTGCCAACCATAGAACACAATATACGGGAAGAATGTCAACTCCATAGGAAATATAGATGGACAGTTTCCGATGCCACTGCCATCTCTTGGTGACCCTTATCAATAACGCAGTGCGTTTATAGCGGGAAATTTGAATATTATTTGAATTTCCCGCCCGTCACTAGGTGCTTCCCGCGGATTTCAATATTCAGTTTGAAGACAAGAAATAATACAGGCCTCGCCTAAAAACAAGGAAGGCGAAAATTATTCCTTGCCTTCAATTTGCAATTAAAACTGTACAGAATACAAAATATTATATTTATTATAATTATAATTTTAGAACATTATTGCACGGCTGCTACAACGACAAAATTGCAACATTCACATTTGCTCTCTCAAAGTAGAAGGAAAAGAAATATCATTGCCACGTGAGGATTATGGAAAAAATTATGAAAATGTATCTATTTGTTTCAAACATTGTAGTATCTTTGATACTACAATAATAATGTGTTTTAGAATCTAATAACATGATTATTATGATTAAAGATTAAGCTTAAACCTTGTAAGATTTTCTACCCACGTATTAAAATTCCATAAATGAACTTTCTTTCCATCATAGTAACCTTCTTTTACGAACATAATTTTCCTGTAAGTATTTTCAGAGCACAAACACAAAAAATGTTAAACTCCTTTGTAATTCTATAGAGGTAATCTCTCGCTTTTCTTGTTAAGGTGAGGCATCCACGTAACTAGCGCAGCCAATATATTTGTATTTATTGTGGCGATTATGACATATTAGTAATGAAAAGTGACAAAATTCCTTAATCGACTCTCATCTTAATATTAAACACGTTTGGTTCATTATCAATTGAGGAAATTTGGCAGTTTGTGGTATCCTGATGTATGACTGTCAGAATAAAGAGATTTTTTGTGACAAAATTATGTCATACTTTCTTTCTACAAGTAACCACAATTTTGCAAATGCTAAAAATGGCAATTTTAGGAAATAATAGAAATTATGGTTATTTATACGAAGAAAATTTTTTTACACATCTCAAACAAAAAAATATATTTTGTTTTACCAGAAGATAGAACAACAATTATTACCTACATAATTACATATGTACTGCCATTTTTTTTATTTGTATATGTTTAATTTTAATGTTTTTGGTATTACAATATCGAGGATTTTCTTCGAAAGCGTTTTTTATAACATTGCTGCTAATTCATAATATAAAATAAGTTCTAAGAATAAGGAAAAAAAATATTAAGTGTATAAAAGGTTAAGAAATTAATATTTTCATTTATGTCTCAAAATATTTATTTTCCTGGTTAACCCTTTCGTATTTTCGGAGAATCGTCGATTTTGTAAGGTGCAATAGCGTTTTATGCATATGTAAAATACACTATTCAATAAAAAATTTACATTACTTTCAAAGTGTTCGTGGCATTCCGCAATAAATGCGAAATCAACTGCTTCGTAAAGTTTGTCTATTGTTCTTTTTTTTATTGAAGTCGTTGAAGAAGACTTTAAAAAGGTACTGTTGCAAATAGTTGCGCAATGTTCCACACATTTTATTAATTTTTCTGAGGCATAATTTAGTTTTCTTTTCATTTCATCGTATTCCTTAAAACTTACAAAGGAATGCAACATATTTTGTGTTTGTGCTCTTAATATTCTATTGCAAACATTACAATCTTTTTTAGTGTTCTTAATAAAAAACCACAAACGTATGCACAAGCCTGCAGTTCTTCCGAATCAGACACGCTTTCTTCAAATGAACATTCGATTACAGAAAGCATGTCTGAAACGCTTTCTGGAGGGTCAGTGCATATGTTTGTGGAGTTTGTTTGAAAAATTTCTTTGAAATTTAAAATTGAATTGCATTCATCTTTTTCACAATTGCCTTTATCCATATGGGCAAGGTTAGATAGCATAGCTGTTTTGAGCCCCGCAACAAATTGCCCTGATGTGGGATTGTAATTGGCACCACAGTATCCTCTTATGGTGCCAAACAAATTTTCGAGGGGGTCTTGTTGTAACCGTCGAGTGGCGAGGCTCTTGATTCCTTTTTTATCTAAATTATGAAACAATTTTAAAATTCCATTAATTGTCCATATCCAACCTTGCATGGATGGAGGCGAATTCGTACAACCTATGAATTCAGCAGTTTCAAAAAAGTTTTTCATTTTTGTTAATTGATCCACATGTGGAGATATTGCAGTCATATTGGTAGAATGTGGTTTCCCGTTTTTCAAATCGTTGGCGTCGCTATTGACGCAGTCAAATAATTTATCAATTTCGCTGATAACGTCTGCGGTCACTGCTGCTTCTGCAGGTAGCAGTCCTGTAAATGAATAGTGTCTAAATTAAAAGTCGTTGAACTGTTTTTATATAAATAATATTATGTTAAAACTTCCACCAGTATTTGTATGAAAGAACGCCACAGTGAGGGCTAATATTTGTATAGAGCGGGCGTTTAAGTTTCAGAACCTACTATATTTTCTCAAATTTTATATTACCTAAGTGCGTTACTATCCGGGCGTGCGCGGAGTACTGCTTGGATCTCTTGGATGGCTTTGCAAATATCTTACAGAGAACCTCTATAGTTTGCATCATCATCATCAACAACATCGATCAACATCAAGATAATCGATGTTTTTACTGTACGGGTTCGAACCCGCAACCCTTGCACCAGAGGCAGCGTCCACTACCACTGTACTAAAAGGGACGTCGGTCTCAGCGAATATACTGTGTAACTATTATGATAAGAACTGTACCTCTTGCAATTCCGTAAAACATTCCTGCAGCTACGGAGTGGCTTAGTACTTGCGCAGCAAGATATACCCTCATTTTTTGTTTGTTGTTGGGATCCATGTGTTCTTTTTTTAGCTTCGGCGCAAACACAAAATTCCTGCCGGAGTTGTCCACTTCATAAAAGTCTTGGATGTGTTTCCATTTCGCAACCCCTATAAAATAATATTATTATGGCATTGTCTCTTGCAATAAAATGAATTATGAAACCAAATCAAATGTAGTCAATTAATCGCAATCAATAATTTTAAACCGTGCAGTGTGCACACTACATACACCATTGCATTTTCATATATTGTTGTGGTGAATTACCTATTTATCTTTATAATAAATATAAAACTCCTTTGAAGTGCACTTGATTAATATAATCATTCATTTTTTGAGGGTTCAAACCTAGTCTTCATTTCAGCAAAATTGTAAACAATTAATAAGATGTTTATTTAAGTATGTTATTTTTTATATACATTTTTATTAATTAAATTTGTTAAGAGGGCACATTCTGATCAATAGATCAGAATGTGCCCTCTTAACATTTACAATATGTTTAGATAATTACCTTGTCCTTCCTTGTCATTCAAAGTTATGTTTGTGTTACATTTTAAATCATACTTTAAAAGCATATTTCGAAAGCACTTTAATAAGTGGGGAGGATCGAAAATTGATATTACTTCTTTATTTTCAAAATTGAAGTATGGAGCGTCTTTTGTTGCTCCCAGTAGTTTTAACGCTCGTTGGTTAACATCCCCCATGTCGCAGACTGTCGAAGATATATTTATTCCGTATTTATTACATTTATGTAAGACCTAAAAATAAAAATATTAAGTAAAAATCCAGTCAATTAATTAAAACAGCCAGCCAAGCCATAATTATTATGTTATATTATTCAGAAAACTTACTTCTTTTATTAAAATTGCCAATCTGTCTGCTGTTAAATTTGCACCAGATAAATAAAAAGCTACTGGCTGCTTCACTTTCTTTCTTATTCCACCAACCATAAATACTAGGGCATGGACAGCCTCTATATTACTCCTTCCGTGATGGCCATGATCCTGGTAACCCTCTATCGAATCTTCTTTTTGGTTATACCAAATATGTTTTTTAATGGCCATCTCATCGAACATTAGAACAAATTCATTGTTCAAAGAATCATTTGACTCTACATATTTATTTAGACTTTTCAAAATTTTATCATTGACACCAGTGTTAGCGACGGCTCATGTGTTTATTTTTAAATTTAAAAAAAAAAGGAAGAAAAAAGAACTTGTCATTCTTATCTGTCATTGTGAAAAAATTGTTCAAATTTTCTTTTCGCGGCAACTTTATTTTCGCATGTTTTTTCGTAATATATGATTTCTTCGTAACGAAACGTGTTTCTATTGTGAACCAGCCCGAAGTAAAGTCTTCATCTGGCCATTCGAGCCGCATCTATATGTTTCACACACCGCCGAAGAAAATGGTAAACACGCGCAGCGCTACACGCCGCGACAAGGAATCCCTTTCAAAACAACAACTGCAGGATAAAAATGAGGAGGCAGTTGCTGTTAATCCAGCTAGCAGTGTCAAGGCGGAAACTCATCCGCAACACAGCGTGGAATATAGTCCACCACCAACGGCGGAAAGTTGTCCGCTACCTAAAGTCCCGTCAACTGTTGCGTCTTCCGGTCGTCGCTCCAAAAGGTCGAGTATTGCACTCGAAGCGCGGCGGAAGGCCCTAATGCTGGAGGCTGAAAGAAGAAAGGCAGAAATAAGTATGAAATTAATAGATAAACAGTTAGAAACAGATCTAGCGAACCTGGAAGAAGAAGCATACAGTTCACACAAGGATGATGAAGTGACCACACGCTGCGATGTCGAAGAATGGTTGGAGAAAAGTCAGCTAGAGCCGTCTTATAATAAACCTTATGATGAAATCAAACCGGTTTGTTCTGCTGTTCAAGACGACTCTACCATTAAAATGTTGGCTGCCGCATTACAAAACTTGAGTGCATCTCCACCCGCACATAAGTCAGATTCTAAGTTGCTAAGCCGCTTAAGTACTCCCAAGGACCTACCAGAGTTTTCTGGTGACCCAATGGATTGGCTTCAGTTTAAACAAGCATTCGAGGAGTCAACCGAAGTGTGTCACTTCAGTAAGAAGGAAAATCTATGGAGATTGAGGAAATGTCTGCGCGGACAGGCCAAGGAAGCCGTGTCAGCTCTACTAATCAGCGCCACTTCATCTGAACGTATAATGGCAACGCTAGAGCTCCGGTTCGGTAACCCTGATCACATATTATCTCGTTTAACGCAGGACCTTAAGAAACTTCACCCTGTACCGCAAGATTACACGCGAGATATTGTGTCATTCGCTGTCAAAGTGCAGAACTATGTGGAGGCCGTGCGGGCCGTCGGTAGAGAAGTGTAATAATAGGGTAATATTGACTATGCTCATACCTTGTACGTATACAAGGTATGAGCATAGTCAATATTATACTATCTAAGTTGCCGACGGTTCTGCTTTCTAAGTGGTCAGATTACAGTTTTGAGTTGATACAAGCTAAAGTCAAGTCACGATTAGACATACTATCCGATTTTTTAAGTGCAGAGGCAGTTAAAATATCTACTACGGCAAACATTTATACCGTGAATGAGGGCACAGATACTAGACATAAACATAACGACTACCACAACAGATCACATGCAGTCTTACTACAATCTGAGAGTCACAGCGAAGAAGAGAAGTGTCGATTCTGTCGTATTACTAAACATAATTTAGTCGACTGTAAGAAATTCAAGAAATCGTTATGTAAAGTAAGATGGCAGTATGTCAAACGCTACGGTATATGTTTCAAATGTCTAGGAACTAAGCATATGAAGGAAACCTGTCCCGCGCCCGCGTGCGACAAAGAAAACTGCGGTCGCGCGCATCACCGATTGCTACACTACTCTTTCAACAACGTCGAAGCCAGCCCGCAGCCGCGACTGGAGTCGCGGGAATCATCAGGCGAGTCATCGGCAACTATGGCTACCACGGAATAGCCACAGTGACGCATGTTAACGCGAATGTGTGTAAAGTGTTACTAAAGGTAGTACCGGTACGTGTGCATACTTGTGACGGCGGTTATATAGACACAAGTGCGTTGCTAGATGACGGGTCGACCGTCACTATGATGAGTAGCGAGCTCGCCGCTCGAGCTGGACTGCATGGGAGCCAAGAAACCATGCGAGTGTGCGGCCCGTGGCGTGGTAACGAACTGGTGTACGATACAACTGTGTTGAATTTGCAACTTTCTGGTATGGACAATAAGGTTTATAATATTAAAGCACGTAGTATTAAAGAATTAAATTTGCCTGTTCAGAAATTGTCTCTAGTGAAATTAGATATGTATCAACATCTAAAGAAATTAAAAGTAAATTGTGTAACGCTGATAGCAAACCTGAAATCTTGATAGGTCAAGATAATTATAATCTTTTGTTACCTCTTAATGTTATGTTAGGTAAACCGAATGAGCCGTCCGCGACCCTCACTCCTCTAGGCTGGAGCGTCCATGGCAGTGTTTATTTACCCGGTGGGGCTGGCGCCTCGCGCGGTGTCCGCGCCATCCTGCACGTGTCCGAGCTGGCGGAGGAGCAGGAGCTGCGAGCGTTGCATGATGAGGTGCGTCGCGCCTTCGCGCTGGAATCGATGGGAGTGGCAGGTAAGCCTAGAGTAAATGTAGAGGATGCACGCGCGGTCGAACAACTCGAGCGCACTGCTCAGCTGGTCGACGGCAGGTGGAACGTTGGCTTGCCTTGGAAGGACTCTAAGTGTTCGATGCCGAACACGTATCCAGGAGCTCTGAAAAGGTTACGAGGAGTGGAACGGAAGATGGAAAAGGATTCAGGTTATGCCGAAAGATATAAAGAAAGGATTAATCATTTGTTGGATAACGATTTTGCACGGGAACTAAAGGAAATTGGACGTCCCCAAAAGGCGTGGTACTTACCACATTTCGGCGTCGATAACCCGAACAAACGAAAACTACGACTTGTCTTTGATGCTGCATACGAATGTGAAGGTTTGTGTCTGAATGATTATTTGTTAAAGGGACCAGATCTACTTGCGTCATTGTACGGAATAATGCTAAGGTTTCGTGAAAACAAAGTAGCAGTTACAGGTGACATACAGGATATGTTCCTTAGAATAAAAATCATTCCGGAGGATCAGGACGCCTTCAGATTCTTGTGGAGGGACAATCAAACGGACGAGGTACGTACTTACTCAATGACCTCGCTGGTATTTGGCGCGAAATGTTCGCCCTTTGTTGCCCAATTTATAAAAAATAAAAACGCGCAGCAATATGAGTCATCAATGCCAGCGGCAGTCGATGCCATCGTCAACTCACATTACATGGACGATTACATTCAGAGTCTACCAGATGAGAAGACGGCAATCGACATGGTAAGAAATGTATCTGAAATACATGAAAGCGGAGGTTTTCATATGAGGAACTGGACCAGCAACAGCATTGAAGTGCTGGACTCCGTGCCGAAAAACGCCTTAGGAAGTGCGGCTGTAAGGTTCAAAGTTGAACAACAGTGTGACGGCGAACGCACACTTGGATTGATCTGGTATCCAAGTACTGACGAATTAGCGTTCGACGTCTCCTTTAAACGCATTCCTGAGGCTATTATGCAAGGTAAGGAGAGGCCTACCAAAAGAATTATGCTTCGCGTAATTATGTCAATATTCGACATCTATGGGTTTCTTTCGCCTTTCACTATTCAAGGCAAAATTCTTCTTCAAAATACTTGGCGATTGAGTATTAACTGGGACGCGACCATTCCGAATGATATTTACGAAAAATGGCGCGAATGGATAAGACTTCTAAAAAACATTGATGAGGTTCGTATACCTAGATTTTATCAGCGATGCAGTACGCTAAGTGCTAGTGAGAGGGAGGAGGTAGATAGTAAACCAGTCACCAGTGTTCCTGTTGTAACGGGCACTTGTGCTACGAAGAAGCCTAGAGTAGCTACGAGCGACTACGATACGAAACGCTCCGATAATCAGAAAGCCAGCGCTACGACTACTGATTCATTATCTTCCCCTGATATGACATCCGCTAGCAGTTATAGGAACCTGCAATTGCATATATTTTGCGACGCATCACAGCAAGCTATGTGCGCAGTCGCTTATTGGCGATGGGTTTCTGTTGATAATGAAATCTGCGTAGCACTGATTGCCAGTAAATCCCGCGTCGCACCGGTAAAACTGGTAACTATACCACGCCTCGAGCTGCAGGCGGCAGTGTTAGCAGCAAGGCTTGCCAAGACTATTGCCAAGGAACATAAGATAGTACCAGAACAGCGAGTTTTTTGGTCTGACTCCACTACCGTATTGCATTGGTTGCGAAACAATACGCGTACATATAAAACATTCGAGGCTAATCGGCTTGGGGAAATTGATGACCTCACAAGCGTGTCAGAGTGGAGGTATGTCCCTACTAAATTAAATGTGGCTGATATAGCAACAAGGGATGCGTTTAATTACGATTCTTTCTTAAATGAATGGTTACGTGGGCCAAGCTTCTTGTATGAGTCGGATACATCTTGTTGGCCGCGTGATGTCCTGCTTGCTCCTGGTCCTGAAAACAAAAATGAAGAGATTAGTGATGCAAGTTACATAGGAATGGTTCAGAATGTTACCAACTTACCTGTTCCTGATGTCATGGCATTTTCCTCCTGGATCCGGTTATTGCGATCTACAGCTGCTGTCTTGAAATTTATAAATAAGTGTCGTAAGATAACAGGTGTCGATGTCTGCGTGTTGATGGAGCAGGCAGAGCTGCTACTGTTGCAAAAGGCGCAATTGGATTAATTCCAGTCTGAAATTAATTTACTCAAAAACGGTAAGTGTTTACCACGCGATAGTAGGCTTAGGAATTTGTCACCGTATGTAGACGAGCGTGGGCTGCTCCGCGTCGGAGGTCGAATTGATGCTGCATCCGATGTCGCTATGGAGACCAAAAGACCTTACATATTGGACGGACGGCACTCCATATCTAAAATTATTGCCACGCACTACCATGTGAAGGCAGCGCACGGAAATCAGGAGACTGTAGTTAACAACCTGAAACAGAGGTACTGGATTGATTGAATCGTTGTTGTGTTTTTGGCCAAGGACAAGGCCCATCTGACTGAGGCCGACTTATTCCAGCTCAGCCGACTGGCTTCCCTCGAGGCTGCTGACCCCGAGGTACTGGATGATTCGAATACGACCTACTGTGAAATTTGTTACGTCAAGATGTTTCCATTGCCGACTGAGACGAGTTAAGCCTTCTGTACCAAGGATGGGTGACCTGCCTGAGGCACGTATGGCCCACCATCAACGGCCATTTACTTTCTGCGGCATCGATCTCTTCGGTCCAATGGAAGTAATGGTGGGAAGGCGAAAAGAACCGAGGTATGGCGTCTTATTCACCTGCTTAACGGTACGCGCGATCCATATTGAGTTGGTGCACTCCCTTACAACCGATTCTTTGATCATGGCGCTACGCCGTATGGCATGCCGGCGAGGTTGGCCCCGGTATATTTACTCCGATAACGGGACAAATTTGCGAGGCGCTGACGTCGAACTTCGTAAAGCTGTACTAGAGCTAGATGACGAGGCTCTGAAAACGGAAGCTGTGAACAACGGTGCCCAGTGGACCTTCATTCCGCCCGTCAGTCCGCATTGGGGTGGGGCGTGGGAACGCCTAATCCGAAGCGTCAAATCATCTTTGCGTGTAATACTAAAGGAACGAGCGCCGAAAGATGAAAGTGCTGAGGACACTTCTATTGGAAGTAGAAAACATTGTTAATGGCAGACCATTAACTCATGTAGTCGGTGGAGCCAGGAAGTCCAGAATCTTTAACTCCTAATCATTTTTTAATAGGTTCATCGACGAACCTGCCAATCGCGGGAGTCTTCGACGGACTCAGACCTGTACCTTAGAAAGCAGTGGCGACAGGCACAAAGACTGGCAGACTTGTATTGGCAGCGATGGATGAAGGAGTACTTGCCAACGTTGATTCCGAGGACCAAGTGGCAACAGGAAGAGACACCCTTGAAGATAGGTGATTTAGTATTTATTGCAGATCCTGATTCACCTAGAAATGTATGGCCGCGAGGGATCATCGAAAGGGTACATCCGGGCAAAGACGGACGAGTTCGTGTTGTGGAGGTGCGGACGTCGACCGGGGTGCTACGTCGATCCGCGGCGCGCGTCGCCCCCATATCTATGAGTTTGGAGTGCTGACCCAGCACTGGGGTGGGGATTGTTAGCGACGGCTCATGTGTTTATTTTTAAATTTAAAAAAAAAAAGGAAGAAAAAAGAACTTGTCATTCTTATCTGTCATTGTGAAAAAATTGTTCAAATTTTCTTTTCGCGGCAACTTTATTTTCGCATGTTTTTTCGTAATATATGATTTCTTCGTAACGAAACGTGTTTCTATTGTGAACCAGCCCGAAGTAAAGTCTTCAACCAGTATTTAATTTAAAATGTCCCAGCATTTTTTTGAGAGTACTTGGTGCAGGTAAACACCAAATTCTTCTTAGTAGGCGATACCCTGCTGCTGATCTTTTGTACAACCGCAAAGCTATAATTTTTTGGTCATTACTCCATCTTCTACCTTTTCTTTTGCGGTTAGCATTTTTTAACTCGCCTTGTAAAAACAATGCTTGTTGAGGAGTTATTCTTGTCAACAGTTTTTTAATCACATCGTCATCTTTAATTATATTTAATTGTGCCATGGAGTTCATTTTTTTTATTTTATTTTTCAAATTGCACACCCTTTTCATATATTTCCTGCATTTTTTATACAGAAATGTATCTCTGGTAGCCACCTGAAAGAAAAATCAATTACTGCATTGGCTTTCACACTAAATAACTTAAAATATTATGGAGTAGGTATTTATTAACCATAAAAAAAAACTCATATATTGACCTGATTCCGTACCAAGTAGCTTAAGCACTTGTGTGCTATAATGTGATTAGTTAGGTTTTAGTCACCACATTTGCCTAATGCGGATTAGTGATCACAAACCCGAGCTTATATCCAATAATCCTCGAAACATACTTTATTTCTCGACTCGGAAATCAAACCCAAGTCTCTAATATCACGGAACATGATAACCAGCATAACCGTACATAACCAGCAGACCAACTGAGTTTCAACAGACAACAATCAGGCAATACAGGAATTACAATTTGATACTTAAATACATTATTACATCCAAACACTGAATAAAATTCTGATAATGTTTCCTAGTCCTAGTAGTTAATCCTACTTCCCGGCTTCTTCTATCTTCCATTGTAATAGTGGGATGATAAATTATTTTACTATAAAAAAATACCTTTTGGGTGTTTGTAATATCCATTAATATCCGTGATGACGGCCCAGCAGTCGGAATACCAGAAGAATGGTCAGACTCACTAATATTAGGATTCAGTGCTTGATCCTGGAAGAAGAAATGAATAGGAAACTAAGACATGTATTAATGGAATAAAATTATTTGGTCCGGCACCTCCTGATGTGATGGTACTGAATTTCAAAAGTTGTAGCTGAAAAATGTGAGGGTCTAGCTAGATTCCCGAACAGAAAGTAAACTGACAAATAACGATGATGTGTTAATACCTCCTATCTAACAAATTAACAAACAGTAATAATCAACCTTAACACCAATGACATAAGGAAGTAATTTTATCGAAAAATCTTGTTAGATAGGAGGTATTGCCACATCATCGTCGATTATACTTGTGCGGCATTTGCCAATGATAAAGCTGTATTAAGAATGTTACTTTGGTTAGAACTAATTGACATTGCTTTAATCAAGTACATACTTCTTTCCAAAATTTATTTCTATCCAACTAATCACCTGACCGAATATTTTACTAATTTAAAATGTTTCTTAAATGGGTATAAAATACCTTTTTGTCATTTGTAACATCTTTCTGTGGTGAATCAGCGATGGGATTTATTAATTGATAGTATGTGTGATCAGCCAATTCTGCAGGGAGGGTCGGATACTGAAAATATTAAAAAGTTTTTTCAATTACATTCTAATAAAGTTATAATAGATTTCTATATAAAATTATAATTTTACTACCTTCTGTTTTGTCAGATCCGTTGTTGGGGGTGATGGATTAGATCGTTCTTCAAAATTAGTTGATTGGGCTGGGTGCGCCTGGCGCTGAAAACATTAAACAGCTTTAAATATTGAAGAAATATCACTTAAATTGAGAGCATATTTTATTTGAGAAATAATAAACAAGGCCACAGAATTTTTATTTGGCCACGCGCGCAAACTTCTAATTTACTAACTAAACACCGGGAAATTGACATAGCCTTTAATTAACTGATTCATCTTCTTTACAACGCCAACTAAAAATGTTAAAGAAAGCGTCAAGTCAATATCAACAATTAATTTTCCTTGTCCTTCTGATTTATACATTGCAAACTAATTTACTAACTCAGCCACGAAATTTGTAACTCATCACCATATTACGTTTTACAGCTTCAATACAAGCTCCTCAAAAATTATGTATTCAAGCTTCAATACTCAACATCATATATTATAACTTAACATGTAAAATAATACTTTATATTCTTTTATCGTGAAAATAGCCACTGTACGATTTGGCGCGAGTGCGCGACATGACAGCAAACGGCCATTTGCACCAATCAGAGAGCGCTATTCGATACTTGTGCCGAAGCCCTTATTTTCTTTTTCTTTTAATCACGTAATTATACGTGTTAATGTTTATTAATTACTTTTCTATAAATTATTGTACTTGTTACACATATTAATACACAAATAGATTTGCATAAATAAATGGTTTTACTATGACTGTCCTTAATAGTTCTTCTTCTTCTTTATATTTGCGTATAATTCCCGGTTGAGTCCAAAGCTGGGCTTTGGAGCCCAGGGTACGCTTTGATCATGATTCAGGATTTGGGGAGCCTGGTAATTACAATGAAGCGACTGCCGTCTGACCTTCGCAACCCTTTGACAGAGGAACAAGACCAACTGAATCATGGTTACACGCTTCTGAAACTATCCCAAACGAGCAGGTTTCCTAATACACAAATAGATTTGCATAAATAAATGGTTTTACTATGACTGTCCTTAATAGTTCTTCTTCTTCTTCATATTTGCGTATAATTCCCGGTTGAGTCCAAAGCTGGGCTTCAAAGCCCAGGGTACGCTTTGATCATGATTCAGGATTTGGGGAGCCTGGTAATTACAATGAAGCGACTGCCGTCTGAAATTCGCAACCCTTTGACAGAGGAACAAGACCAACTGAATCATGGTTACACGCTTCTGAAACTATCCCAAACGAGCAGGTTTCCTCACGATGTTTTCCTTCACCGCCGAGGTAAGTATAGAAATATGCACATAGATTTGAAAAATCTAGAGAAATCGACCCTCCGCATGGAGGGCGCGTTCTAAACCACTAGGATACCATCGCTCTGCCTGACTGTCCTTAATAGTTCATGTGTAATACATAATAATAATAATATGTAGTGGCTTTAATTATACTATTTGATGACAATTTTAGGTACATTTAACAATCGATTAATGTAGGATGAGTTACATTTTATTCATACTAAATTATGCAATTAGAGGCTAATATTCTTACTATTTTGGTGTCATATATTAATACGTTAGAAGCTTCCTATTTGAATGCATACCACAAATTTAGATGCTAAAGAATAACCACTATGCTGAGTTATATTTACAGTGGCTTACATATAAGATAACTAGTGTCTGAGATACTATTATTAAGACGCGCATTGGTTGTGGCCGACTTAGTAATTTAGAAGGTAACATATATTTTCTGAGGCGAATAATGCTATTAAAAAGAAGCTTGTTTAATTAGTACCCATTTTATTTTAATGAATTAATATTTCTTAGGGCTGATTTTTTGATCCGTAGTTAAACTGAACTAATGGTTATAAAAAGTAACCAATGGTCAAACATCGCCAAAATGTGTTCTTTGAACAACAGTTACCTTAACCAATAGTTATATTACAAGGAATTACGTCACTTTGACGCTGTCTCTTTGACTATTGGTTAGACAGTTAACTATAGATATATGAACCGAAAGGTAACTACGGATCAAAAAATCGGCCCTTAGACAATATAAACTTAACCGACTAGTTACCTTCTTGTCATTCATAATATCTATTTGTGATAGCCCAGCTGTGGGATTTATGGGTTGATGGTAGGTATGGTCATGATGAGTCAATTCAGCAGGCAGCGCCTGATACTAAAAGCAATAATGTATTATTATTATTACATACATATTATACTAAATTACTGTATTTTTTGAAGATATTATATATTTACCTCCTGATTTCTCATTCTCGATGTTAGCTGTGATGGATTAGACCTTGATTCCATAGTAAAAGTAGTTGATTCAGCAGGGAGCACCTGGTCCTGAAAATATTAATTAATATGTTATTGAATTTAATTATTAAAACATTTTTTTTAAATCGGAGCTTACTATTAATAATAGTATGTTTTTACGTTATACCTACGAAAAAAAAACAGAGGCCGAGTAGTCAAGCCGTAACTCTAAATGGAATATATACGTCAAACTATGATTTTGATGTTAAATTAAGAAGTAAGTATTTATGGACGTGCAAAAGGTTAGATTAGGTGAGCAATTTTTTAGTTTTGAGGGAACGTTAAATAAAACTCTTAAAAAAACAAAATTAAAATTACCTGATCTTCTTCCGTATTAGGAATTGCATGTTTCCTGAGTTTTTTTTCGGCATAGTTGGTGAAATCATTTCTTTTAAAGTGTCTACTACACAACATTCTGTGTTTTTTATATGACTGTAGTTGGAACTCTACAGACGACCATTTTTTATCCGGAAAACAAAATTTTGCCCACATTTCACAGCTGAAAATTTTAAAAATATTTCATTAGTCATGATTATGATAAAATGAGAGATATAAGAGGTACATTCAATGGGCATTAAACATATTATAGCAAGTTGAATTAAAGTCAGAATATTAAAACTAAATATCATAATAGCCACTTCAGTACTATTATGTGGATAGGGTCTTTAAAAAAAAAAAACAACCACAGCAAAAGTTCATTCATTTTAAAATTAATTTCAGTGTTTATAAACAATATTTAAGTGTTTATAATAATTTAATTGCTTTTTTTTACTATCATTGATAATTTTCTTAATAAACTAGGGAAGTATAGGAGATTAGTTTGGTGCTTAAGCATTTTTATAACAAAAAAAATCGTACTTTCACCTTTACATATTGACTTAAGGGCACTAAATGAAAATAGTTTTAGGAATCCCTTCGCATCAGAATATTCAGTTACTGGACATTGACTTAAAATATTTCCCACTTATTTGACATATCACATTTAAGCAGTTTGGCATTTTATTTGAATTAATTTAGTGTCATGTAATAGTATGCTGTCAAATGTTATCTAGCCTATTTTGTGATATCATATGATTAAATAAATAAAAATAACATTCAGTCAATAAACAAAATGTTTTGCCACAATGGACAAGTCATCATAGTCATGCATGATGTTTTATTGATTCTTTTCAGACATTTAAATAGCACAATAGTACCCTTATAAAGAATCATAATGAAATGTAACTTTTACTAAGTAAAAATATTTTTTAGCAAAGAAACGGATTTTCATTAATTTGCTTGAGACTATATTCCTTGTTGACTTATTTTTTATAAGATAGTATCTAATCTAAAGCAGTTATTAAAAAGCAACATCATAATATTAAAAATGAGTATGTCAACAGCTATCATCATCACACTGATTAATTAATTATAGGTAATTAATTAATATCATTTTGAAAATACCAAGTCTCCGGACAGAATTTATAAAGTGTGCAACTATACTAACAAAGCAGCAACACATAAAGAGTAAACAACATTTATAAAACCTACATAGATATTTAAAGTAATCATGCATACTTATAGTTTTACTTATTTCGTATTTTTTATGCCTCTTTTACCTATAAAGAAAATTGGATGATCGAGAAAAGCTAAGAGGATGTATGCACAGCAGCGCACCAAAATAGGTCTGATCAGGGCAGGCTCATTAGTACTATGTCTGTGAAAAAACCCTATCAAATCCTCTTGGAGAAGCCCTTTCATTTACGATTCATCTTTGAATCCTTTTAGTTGCTTGATTGGGAACTTGTAAAATAACTATAATTTGTGATCCCGCCATAACCTACTAATAAAATAAAAAAATGTGTCCATACCGGTAAATGTTTGTACGTCCAGGTTTCGGGAAACGATACAACTTTATACCAGGGTCTGCACCAGGTGAGATTCCACATTTGAAACATTTACGTTTCAAATCTCCCATGATGATGAAAGTGTCTCTATCACAAAACTACTTAACACCCTTAGATTAAACAAATTTAATCTAAGTTCACACCACACAAATGTGTCTCTGTCACAAAATAGCTCAAACACCGCTTTATTTCAGCAAGTTACGGAGGAGACGAACCTCAACTCAACGTAAATGCGTATAAATACAGTGTTAAACAGCAAAAGTACGACAAACAAACTACAACAAACTCTGAAAAAGTGAATTGAAGTTGACGCGTCGGCCATTTGCATTTTTTTTTGTGTCAGCTTAGCAAAATTCGAATAAGTTGCCAGCGATAAAAAAATGTTGCTATGAAATATAATTTCTACTATCCGGCCGGTTGCATAGTAGTAATTAAAATCACTATGCTAGCAAGACTTTTGTGACCCTCATATAATGACGCATGGATATCACGTTACGGCTGCCCTGTGAAGCTTACTACCAACCAGAGAGCCCAATTCTCGGGACGTGCGATAAAATGTCGTATTTTCTGTAATGTCACTTTTCCAATGTCGTACGAAAATGTCACCAAAATGTGACAAAAGTAAAAAAACTCTATTCTCGTGCCCATGCGACAGTAAAAGTCACTTCCATAGAGAATATGGCCCATATCATTTCCGCTAATACGTTCCATTTTGTTGATTGACACAAATATACAATCGATAAATCTTAATGTTTACTGTTTAAGTATTAATTCAACATTTTCTAGCCTTTTTATATCAACAGTCAATTTTATGTTTGTGTAACATCATAATTATCATAACTGCTTTAAAATACGATCAAAAAAGACGAAAAAGAAAATTGATTTTATGAAATTGTAATTCCGTTACACCGACCGAAAGCCAAAAGATTTCTTTTCAGTCTGTGGCAAAAAGAGATGGCAACTGTGGCAAAAAGACAACGCGTCTTTTTGCCACAGTTGCCATCTCTTTTTGCCACAGACTGAAAAGAAATCTTTTGGCAATAAGAAAAAAATGGAATAAAGAATTTTCTTACACTGATTTTATTACTGAGATAAAAGGCTTAATGACGAATATTTAAAGGTATGTAGGTAATACTGATGAAAATTTGTTCCAATTAAAGAAAATTTAAAATTCTCAGCTAAACAATCGTTCACACTGAGGATCAATCATCTTCTTATGTTTGTGCAGTTAATTTAAACTTGTTATGTGATATAAACAACCAAACGTCAATAAACAACAAAACGCGAAACGGCTCAAACGTCACGTTGAATTGGAGAAATATCACCAAAATCACCGTGATACTTCATATCGTATGGTCAAGACCATGCGATACGTGTCGCACGAAAATATGTGACATATGTCACCATTCGACATCACGAGAATAAGCAAAAACGTTTTCATACGATATCCGCCATGTTTTGTTGATATATGTCGTATGATGATAAATGTCACGAGCCCGAGAATTGGGCTCCAGGGTCGCCAGTTCAAAAGCAATTTGTTCTGCAACCTAATGAAGTTATTGGGGGTTGATAAAATTCGTACTACACTATACCACCCCCAAAGTAATGGCGCAATCGAACGGTGGCACCGGTCCTTGAAAGCATCATTGATGGCACGCTTGGATAATAATTGCTGAGTTGACGAAATGTCTACCGCGTTGCTAGGGTTGCGTGCCGCTTGCCGCAGTGACAGCGACGTGAGCGCGGCCGAGTTAACATTCGGGCGAAACTGCGATTGCCCGGCGATTTTTAGACATTACACAAGGATGCGATTCCAGCGATCCATCCAGTCTAGTTAGTTAAATCCGTGAAACAATTGTAACGCAGCCTGCAGGGGCTTCGTTATACTACATAACTACTCATAAAGAAAGTTACCTTTGGTGTTAACTATAGAGCTTCGTTTCCCGTTTGCTATAGAGCTTGTATATCATTTTATGATTATGTCTTGTATTAGCATTACTCTTATATGTAATGTTCCTTGTACATTTTTATCTGTAAATAAATTTAAAGTTATTGTTGTAAATATTTAGATTGTCTATCTGACATTGTCCGACAGCTGACGTTGTCTAACTGATTTTATTTTTCTATCGAATTGTCTATTCAAATTTAACTATGGAGTTTTGCTATGTTTCGAGAATATTCTATATTGTATGAATTTTAAAATTAAATGTTGTAGAATAGAATGCGCATTGGGCAATATAAAAGGACGCACATGGGCAGGACCACCAGTCTACCACCAGCTCTGAAGAAGCTCAGAACCTCAAGCTATAACAGTGCCAGTATACGTTTACCCGTAGAGTAACGGTGCCGGGGCACGAAAGGTGTTGCCTCCCTGCACCTACGCGCGTCTACCTTCACTCGTGCGCGTATCCGCGTCGCGCCTACCCGCGGCCGGCTTGCGGCGTGCGCGTATCTGCGTCTCGCGCCCCATTTGCTGCCTCCTGCGCTCGGCGGAGCCCTACCGCCCGCCTCTTGCGACGCTGGATCCTACCGGCGCGCTGCCTGTGCTCACCCTGCGTTACCGTCCTACCACGGTTGCCCATTTTGAACTTTTACCTTATGTATATATTAGTGTAGTGTACCGGTGTAAATAGCTAGTTTTAAGTTAGTTTTAAGTTAGATTTAAGACTTTAGGACGAGCCATCATTGTACATACCGCTTATAATTATAGCCCTCTTCCCTCTATTCTTATCTTTTCTTCTTCCCCCTATCTTTTAGCTCCGTAACCCTCCGTTACGCGACAGTTTGGCGCCCAATTCGTTATACTACATAACTACTCATAAAGAAAGTTACCTTTGGTGTTAACTATAGAGCTTCGTTTCCCGTTTGCTATAGAGCTTGTATATCATTTTATGATTATGTCTTGTATTAGCATTACTCTTATATGTAATGTTCCTTGTACATTTTTATCTGTAAATAAATTTAAAGTTATTGTTGTAAATATTTAGATTGTCTATCTGACATTGTCCGACAGCTGACGTTGTCTAACTGATTTTATTTTTCTATCGAATTGTCTATTCAAATTTAACTATGGAGTTTTGCTATGTTTCGAGAATATTCTATATTGTATGAATTTTAAAATTTAAATGTTGTAGAATAGAATGCGCATGGGCAATATAAAAGGACGCACATGGGCAGGACCACCAGTCTACCACCAGCTCTGAAGAAGCTCAGAACCTCAAGCTATAACAGTGCCAGTATACGTTTACCCGTAGAGTAACGGTGCCGGGGCACGAAAGGTGTTGCCTCCCTGCACCTACGCGCGTCTACCTTCACTCGTGCGCGTATCCGCGTCGCGCCTACCCGCGGCCGGCTTGCGGCGTGCGCGTATCTGCGTCTCGCGCCCCATTTGCTGCCTCCTGCGCTCGGCGGAGCCCTACCGCCCGCCTCTTGCGACGCTGGATCCTACCGGCGCGCTGCCTGTGCTCACCCTGCGTTACCGTCCTACCACGGTTGCCCATTTTGAACTTTTACCTTATGTATATATTTAGTGTAGTGTACCGGTGTAAATAGCTAGTTTTAAGTTAGTTTTAAGTTAGATTTAAGACTTTAGGACGAGCCCATCATTGTACATACCGCTTATAATTATAGCCCTCTTCCCTCTATTCTTATCTTTTCTTCTTCCCCCTATACTTTTTAGCTCCGTAACCCTTCCGTTACGCGACAGTTTGGCGCCCAATTCGTTATACTACATAACTACTCAATAAAGAAAGTTACCTTTGGTGTTAACTATAGAGCTTCGTTTCCCGTTTGCTATAGAGCTTGTATATCATTTTATGATTATGTCTTGTATTAGCATTACTCTTATATGTAATGTTCCTTGTACATTTTTATCTGTAAATTAAATTTAAAGTTATTGTTGTAAATATTTAGATGTCTATCTGACATTGTCCGACAGCTGACGTTGTCTATACTGATTTTATTTTTTCTATCGAATTGTCTATTCAAATTTAACTAGGAGTTTTGCTATGTTTCGATGAATATTTCTATATTGTATGAATTTTTAAAATTTAAATGTTGTAGAATAGAATGCGCATGGGCAATATAAAGGACGCACATGGGCAGGACCCACCAGTCTACCACCAGCTCTGAAGAAGCTCAAGAACCTCAAGCTATAACAGTGCCAGTATACGTTTACCCGTAGAGTAACGGTGCCGGGGCACGAAAGGTGTTGCCTCCCTGCACCCTACCGCGCGTCTACCTTCACTCGTGCGGCGTATCCGCGTCGCGCCTACCCGCGGCGGCTTGCGGCGTGCGCGTATCTGCGTCTCGCGCCCCATTTGCTGCCTCCTGCGCTCGGCGGAGCCCTACCGCCCGCCTCTTGCGACGCTGGATCCTACCGGCGCGCTGCCCTGTGCTCACCCTGTCGTTACCGTCCCTACCACGGTTGCCCATTTTGAACCTTTTACCTTATGTATATATTTAGTGTAGTGTACCGGTGTAAATAGCTAGTTTTAAGTTAGTTTTAAGTTAGATTTAAGACTTTAGGACGAGCATCATTGTACATACGCTTATAATTATAGCCCTCTTCCCTCTATTCTTATCTTTTCTTCTTCCCCCTATCTTTTAGCTCCGTAACCCTCCGTTACGCGACACAATAAAAAAATATACTCCATGTAATCAAAATGCCCGGAGTTCCCGAAATTTTTTTGTAAGTACATCCTAATTTAGATAAATGTAATTATGTTTTCATTAGGGACGATACGGTACACAAATCATTAAAACCACAGTATGATGGTCCATATAAAGTGCTAGAACGAGACCACAAAATATTTTTAGTACAATTACCCAACCGTCAAGTTCGCATTTCAATTGATAGATTGAAGCCAGCTTTCGTGTTTGAGGAACAATTCAACTCGGATTATAATTGCCAAAAGGTGGACAATTCTCGTCCCTCGCAAGTATCGTACAAGAGAGTAGCCGTGGACGTGAGTTGACAGCCCTGGCGGTTCTCGCGCAAAAACAGTAGCTAACTTTGTAACACGTTATGGACTCGTGGTAAACCACCAGTACGATTTATTTAGGTAGAAATTAAACGATATCGTATCTTTAGTGTGTAGAATATAAACTTATTTACTGAGATAGGTTGGCATGGTAATCATTATAAACTAATCAATATTTTTTTTTTACAACAATTGTGTTATACATTTACAAAAGCAAACTACTCGGTAATGTAAAATATCATCCATAATAAGTATTCATTGGATTTTAGACTTTAAGACCGATGCAATAAGAGCCAAACTTATTTCAGCAGTCAAGTATTACGAATACCTACTGGTAACATAGCAACAAGCTGTACTTTAGCCTTTAAGTAAGGTTACTTAAAGGCTAAAGTGCATTATTTTAGACGACCCGTTTGGAACAGTGGTAGTGAACGCTGCCTTTCAATCAAAATCAAAATCAAATAATTCTTTATTTGCATAGGCTTGTACACAGCACTTACAAATCGTCATACATTTGAATGATTTAAAACTATTTATAAGTACTTATGTAATAATTTACATGTTAATACATATATATGTTGATACATAAAATATACTAAAGAAATAAATAAACATAATGCGATTCTACCACCGGCTCGGAAAGTTGTTTCTGGTCGAGAAGATCCGGCAAGAAACTCGCCAGTTACTCTTTTAATCGCCAACTTTTTTACAATGGTTTATTATCCTCATACCAAGTCATACAGTCTAATGCAACACAAAATAGAATGAAGCAAATTAAAAGCTAAATATGAGGTAAACCGAAGAGGACCAGTCCCCAAAGGTGGCACCTGTTCACAAGTATGACGTATGTGTCAGCCATCATTTCACTCAACCATATTAGAGGGAATGTAATGACCCGCCACATAACGCCACCACCTCAGAGACATTTGAGTGAGCATGACTACTTAGGTTCCCCTCATAGGTCACAGAGTACTTAATCCAATACTAATACACTGCAGGACGAGGTGTACAATAGTAGGTGGTTAGCATCTTGTCAATTGTTTGATTAATCAATACTAATCAATTTGTATACAATAATAAATGCTGCTAAGCCTAATTTATTAAAATTGATTAATTATATAATAATAGTGATTTCAGTAAATATTTATAAAATTACTACATGTGTGCAGGCACGGAGGTCATAATGTCCACGAATCCTTATCATTTAAGTAATCTACAATTTTATAGTATCCTTTACTCATTAAACAGGTTTTCACGTGGGATTTAAATTTATGCGTTGGTAACTCAATTACATTTTGTGGCAACTTATTGTACATTTTAATACTTTGTCCAACAAATGAACTATTAATCTTTGGAGCTTCAGATTTGGAATCGCGAGCTTGTGTTTATTTCTAGTGTTAAAACCATGACAATCAGATTTTTTAGAAAAAATATCAATGTTCTTACGCACGTACAAAATACAGTCCAAAATGTATTGGGAAGCTACAGTAAAATGTCGATATTCTTAAACAGTTCTTTCAGCGAATCGCGAGGCCTAGGTTGTATATGGAGCGGATGGCCCTCTTCTGCAATACAAAAATACTTTGTACTCTCAGGCCCGCCGAACCCCCACAAGAAAAGAACTACTATGACATTATACTTCATGAAAATAACTAAAATAAAC
>JADPWL010000277.1:0-13749 GCA_019059595.1 Marasmia exigua
AATCGAGTAATTCTTTCAACGATGTTTCTGTAATTGAGAGGTCTTTTGATTCCAAAAAAAAAAATAGTCATATACCGTATTATTAAATAAATAGTATAAATTGTTTGCTTAAAAAAAAGATAAAAGATAAAAGATAAAAGATAAAAGATGTTTATTTACCAAAACATGTGTAAAGACATATTACAACAGAGCATAATATGGGTTGGTACAATTTATTCATTTTACAATTTATTTATTTAAAGACTCCCTTTCCGAAATTTGTTTAAAATAGATCCGGTTAAGTAGCTAATATATCTTTGTTTAATTTTAATTTTACACGCCTAATATTGGCGAAACATGTTGAAACTCGCCAACCAACCCATGTTGTTCTCTGTAATAATGTTTTACAATGTTTTCGTAAATAAGTGTCTTTATCTTTAATAATGTAAATCGGTTGGTGTCGCTAGTTAGGCTACCCGTCGCCTTAAGATGACGGGTAGGGCACACTAGCGACGCCAATCGATTTTAACTTTTAGCTACTAAACCGGATCTATTTTAAACAATTTTGGGGCTACAACCTCTCGGCAAACACTTATACTATTTATTAAGTAACCGTTTTGGCGTGAATCAATTTTCCGCGTTCGCGTAGGACCCAACAGTTGTGCATGGTTATTTAATAAATATTATAAGTGTTTGCCTAGAGGTTGTAACCCCGAAACAGATCCGGTTTAGTAGCATCAAATAAAAATCGATTGGTGTCGCTAGTTAGGCTACACGTCGCCTTAAGCTACCGAGTTGGTTGGAGGGCGAATTAAGTTTAAAACTTTTAACTATGTGAAACTCAAGAGTCTGTTGTTATATAGACTTTGGAAAACGAAAAGGATAGACTTTTAATATTCATTTATTTGGACAACCAACAAGGCATACACTACAACATTCAAAATCAAAATCAAATAATTCTTTATTTGCATAGGCTTGTACACAGCACTTACAAATCGTCATACATTTGAATGACTTAAAACTATTTATAAGTACTTATGTATAATTTACATGTTAATACATATATACGTTGATACATAAAATATACTAAAGAAATAAATAAACATAATGCGATTCTACCACCGGCTCGGAAAGTTGTTTCTGGTCGAGAAGATCAGGCAAGAAACTCGCCAGTTACTCTTTTTAATCGCCAAACTTTCATACAATGTTGTGTCATCATCAAACCAAGCCATACAGTTCAATTGTTACACAAAATAAAACAAAGGAAATAATAATAAAATAAATATTATGAGGTAAACATTTTTAAGACTAACGCAGTAGGTGATTAAATTCTTATTGGTGACTTAATTATAGGTTGCCACGGCATGCGAAGCGATACTATATTATATACTAACATCAAATCTCATTTAAATATATTAAAGAAAATTATTTAGAATATATAATAAAATATAAAAAAATTACATTTAATGTCTGCAAATAATCCCTTAGCACTGGAAGAAAATTAACTTACCTACTTTAAAATTTTAAGCTAGCACGTTTCACAAAAAGAAAACATTCCTTCATCATCATCAGCCCATTCAAGTCCCCAATGCTGGGGCCACCCTAAATCACATGAGGGGTATTTGCCATACTCACCACGCTTGGCAGACGGGTTGGCGAGGGTTTAGATATAAATGCAGAGTTTTCCTTCTCTGAGTGCTGATGATCATGCCAGCAGCTTTACCTTAGTCGCCTTTTACGATACCTCGGTAAGAGTGAGGGTGGCCTATTCTACTCTGCCGGGGACCACACGGCTGACATTCCTTAATTTTTGTTAATTTAAAAAATTGCATGAAACGTTTTAAGAGCTCCGTAGCCAAATTACAAAAAACGGAACCCTTATAGATTCGTCACGTCTGTCTGTCCATCCGTCCGTATGTCACAGCCACTTTTTTTCGAAAATATAAGAACTTTACTATTGAAACTTGGTAAATAGATATATTTTGTTAACCGCATTACGATTTTTACACAACAATATGAAAAAAAAATTTTGGGGGGTCCCAATACTTAGAACTAACTGTAGAACTGTAACTCATTTTTTTTCTAACCAACCCATACGTGTGGGATAACTATGGATAGGTTCTTAAAAATGATGTTGAGGTTTATAGGTAATATATTTTTTTCTAAACTTTACCCTTTTCTTTAATAAAAGAATTATAAAACAAAATAAAATGATATACATGACATGGGAATGTAAGGAATTTATCTACCATCATTTAAAAATTCAAGCCAACCTCACCTACTCGTGGTGCATTCTGTTGATTAACGGACGAGGCAATGGCGAAACACCCACCAACACGCATTGGACCAGCGTGGTGGGATATGGTCCATACCCCCCTAAAACACTAATTCTCCAAATTATGCCAGTACAAAACAGACAACGGCCCCAAGTGCCCGGCGTCGCCAGCAGCGGATCTGGCGATGACGGTAGCCAGAGAAACTCTGGTGCCAGGGGTGCGAACAATCTCCGGGCGAGATCGATTACCCGTCAAACGACCCAGGCAAATGTGCTCATGGACACCGATACGCTTAATGTTCTGACATATAACGTCTACACTCTGAGATCTGAAGAACGTTTTGTAGAACTTGAAAATGCACTGAAACACATAAATTGGGACGTCATAGGTATGTCAGAAGTGCGAAGAAACGGCGAAAATGCGGAGGAAAGGAATGGTAATGTATTTTACCACTTCGGGGAAACCAATGGGCAGTATGGAGTAGGTTTTTTGGTGGCCAAGAAGTGGAAAAATAATATTATCGAGTTCATTAGTTATTCGGAGCGAGTGGCAGTCCTCAAATTACGCATTAAATCAAATAAGATCCTTACTCTCGTACAGGTTTATGCACCAACCACAAGCCACAATGATGAAGACGTGGAAGACTTCTACGACACTCTGAATAAAGCATGTGATGAACAGCGCGGCACATGGACTATGGTACTTGGTGATTTTAACGCAAAAATCGGAGTCAGGCAATCCACCGATAATGAAGAAGTGCATGGTCCTCACGGTTTGGGAGAACGTAATGTCCGGGGATGCCGTTTGCTCTCTTTTGCCTTTGGACAAAGCCTCCACGTTGCCAATAGCTATTTCCTCAAAAAACCACAACGACGCTGGACCTGGGCGTCACCTGGAAATAAGTACAGAAATGAGATCGACTACATATTATCCTCTGATCGCAGCATTATTAAAGATGTTAGTGTAATAAACCGTATACAATTCAGTTCAGATCATAGACCCGTAAAAGCAAAAATCAAATTCAATTTTAAAATCCATAGAGCCAAACTATTTCAACGCCCAATAAAACCATTAGATTATGTTAGTCTAAGCAACAACTTCGAAGAGTTTAACATAGAACTCAAAAATTATTTTGAAAGTCTGCCTTTAGACGATCCAATTAATGTTGATGATCAGTATAATGCCATCTTAGCTGGAATAAATAAAGCAAGTAATAAGATTAAACTGGAAAAATTAAAAACATCAAAACTCAGTAAACAAACTAAAGAACTAATTGAAGAAAGGGAAAAAGTTACAATAGGTACATTAGAATATAGAAATATAGACAGGAAAGTAAAGAGAAATATTAGAAAAGATGTTAGAAACCATAATACTTATTTAGTTAAAATAGCCCTACAAAGAAATACATCGCTCAGACATGCTAAAGAGGGAAGTATGAAATCAAAAACCTTAATAACCAGCCTTTTGGACGGGGTCGGAAACGAGCAGCGTAGTCGTGATAAGATTATGAGCATTTGTACAGAATTTTATAAATCCTTGTATTTTGATTCCAACAGCAGCATTCAACCAACAGATTACCAGTATTCAGATTTTGATATACCTCTAATAACCCAACAAGAAGTTAACTCCGCTATAAAAAGCCTGAAATATAACAAGAGCCCAGGAGACGATGGTGTTACGACGGAGGTACTAAAAGTCGGCAAACCCAGTCTACGACCTCACCTTATCGGCCTATTCAACACAATACTGAGAACAGGAAAGATACCGAAGAGTCTTTGTCATTCAAACATCATTTTGCTACATAAAAAAGGAAATAAGGCCGACATTAATAACTACAGGCCTATTAGCCTTATATCAAATATTTACAAAACATTTATTAAAATTATACTAAATAGAATAACTCGTGAGTTGGATTTGCATCAACCCCCTGAGCAAGCTGGTTTCAGGTCAAAATTTTCAACAACAGATCATCTACAGACAGTAAACCAAATAATTGAAAAAGTCAACGAATTTAATAAACCCTTATATATCGCTTTTGTAGATTATACTAAGGCATTTGATAGTATAACACACCATTCAATATTTTCGGCACTCTCACAACAAAACATACATCCGACGTACATAAAGCTCCTCCAAATAATCTATCATAATAGTACGGCAAATGTCAAACTGCACTCCCTTGGTCCTACTTTTAGCATATTAAAAGGTGTCAAGCAAGGCGACCCGCTTTCACCCAAGCTCTTCACAAGTGCTTTACAAGAAGTATTTAAAAAGCTGGAAAGCACCTGGACCACGAAAGGTATCAATGTGGACGGGATTCAGCTGACGAACTTACGCTTCGCTGACGATATCGTTTTGTTTTCGAACACATCTGCGGAACTCCAAACCATGCTCGAAGAACTGAGCGTGGCAAGTCTTGAGATTGGACTGAAGATGAATAGGTCAAAAACAAAGCTTATGACCAATAGCACGAATAGTAACATAATGGTTGATGGGCAGTTAATAGAATACGTCGATGAGTACATCTACTTGGGCCAGATAGTCTCCTTCCACAATAGGCAAGAAAAAGAGATCGAACGCCGAATCCAAAATGCCTGGAAGAGCTTCTGGTCCATGAAAGCGTACTTGAAGGGAGACCTCCCTCTGACACTTAAGCGCAAACTCATCGACGTCTGCATTTTGCCCATCCTTACTTACGGTGCGCAAACCTGGTCGTTGACAGAAAATCAGAAGTCCAAACTCAAGATTTGCCAAAGAGCTATGGAGCGTAGCATTCTGGGGATCAAAAGATCAGATAGAGTGCGCAACTCTGACATACGCTCCAAGACGGGAATCGCGGATGTGGGACGAAAAACTGCGAAGTTAAAATGGGAGTGGGCGGGCCATGTATGCAGAATGAACCCTAAAAGATGGACAAAAATCGTCACACTATGGCAACCGACCGATGGACGTCGACTACGCGGCAGGCCCAAAAAAAGATGGTGTGACGATTTCAATACGTATGTCCAAGAATGGCAAGTAAAGGCATTGGATAGGGAGGAATGGAGAGACTTGGGGGAGGTCTTTGCCCAGCAGTGGGACTCTACAGACTAATTTAAAAAAAAAAAAAAAAATACATGACCATGAAACAACGAAAATGAGTTAGAACTAGATCTAGTAAGTAGATTTTTTTTTATAACCGTAAACCGCAATTTACCTTCCATTTAGTCAACTCATTTTTTTTACAAACAGATATCCATGGGCTTACCATCAGATGATACGTCTGCTCGTCTGCCCCAATAGTAATAATAATTTAAAAAATAAGTAATATCTTATTTACTGCTACGAAACCCTTCGTGGGCGAGACCGACTCGCACTTGGCTGTTTTTTTATTTTAAATTTGCTTGTCGAACCGGAAAACGTAAAATTTTAGTTAGGTTCCTAATTAATTTTATTCCACCAACAGATCCATATCGAAGATCATCATTTCAGCCAATAGACGTCCACTGCTGGACATTGGTCTCCCCCAATGTCCACACAGATCAATCCTGCGCCGCCCGCATGCAATGTATTCCCGCGACCTTCACCAGATCGTCGGTCCACCTTGAGGGGGGGCTGCCACGGCTGCGACTTCCTGCGCGTGGTCTGGTATATCGAAGATAATAGATGTTTATAAGAAACTATTTCTTATAGTTATCGAATACCGATTGCTTCACGCCGGTTGTCTGTAAGGCCGTGGAATCATTCCGGTCGAGCCGGCCCATTCATGCCAAAGCGTGACTCTCCCGCGTTAAAAATATATCTTATAACAAAATTAGTTACAGTGTGTATAATGTATGAACTCGTTAAATTTCCATACACGGCATCCCCTATTCTCGCCAAGTTTGAATGGAAATTCTAAAGTAAAATTATAAAATTCACAGCTTAAACTTGGGCGGAACGAGGAGTCTAGCTTCAAGTAAGTTTTGTGGAGAAGTGCGGATTAACTTGCATTTTAAAGTATTATAGAGTGTATGTTAGATCAACAAAAATTAAATTGAAAATTTAAAAAACCTCCGACACAACTAAAGCTCTTTCATTTGATACTTATATTGAGGCAGTTGGAACAACAAAAAGGTTATTCGTCATTTTCTGACGGCGGCCATCTTGGATTCTGAATTAATATATTCTGCTACTCAAGCCTTTTTATATGATACCCATACTGTGCGAGTTGTGTTAAAACATAAAATCCAAATCTTTGTGACGGCGGCCATCTTGGATCGATTTTTATCCAACATACTTAAGAACACTCCCTCCTTATTCATCTTTCAAACAAAAAAAAACAAAATCAAAATCGGTTCATTTGTTCGGGAGCTACGATGCCATAGACAGACAAACAGACACGTCAAACTTATAACACCCCGTCGTTTTTGCGTCGGGGGTTAAAAATAAGCGAGAAAAAAATCTGCTGTTAATTACAAAATTTCATTTCCCACTTGGTAATAATGTTTGGAGCAGCTGATTTTTCTTTCGCTTAGTTTCGCTAGATGATCTAACATGCTAAGTGGACTGCAGACGGATCACCTCATGGTATAGATTGACACGGCCCATGGCATCACTTTTGACTACTCTTCCCCCGAATTGGGCCTCTCGGTAACCTCATTCCATTCCAACGATGGTAACTCAGCTGATAAATTGGGCGATAGTAGCTCAGTGGATCGTGGGGCGATGGTGGTCGGGTCGTTCTTCTTTTTTATCGACATTGAGCCAAACTTACAAATAAACATTTAACTTTTATATATATATATATAACATACTACAAATGATTCAAAAAAAAATTCAAAATTCAAAAGTGCTTTATTTGCATAGGCTTATATACAGCTCTTACAAATCGTCATACATGAAAAATATAAATTATAGCTATGTATATTATACATGTTATTAAACATATATGTCGATACAAAAAATATACTAAGAAATGAATAAATATAATGTGATTCTACCACCGGAATCGGAAAGTTGATTCTGACGAGAAGATCCGGCAAGAAACTCGCCAGTTACTCTTTTTAATCACCAAATTTTTTTTAAGTACAGTGTCATGGGTGTAGGCGAACAGTTTATCATTTCCACAAATTCTTGTCATTTAAGTAATCATTAACTGTATAATAGGCTTTTGCCATTAAATAATTTTTAACATGTGTTTTAAATTTGGGCATTGGTAAATCAACAAGATTTTGTGGTAACTTATTAAATATTTTAATACTCATTCCTACGAATGAATTACCAATCTTATGAAGTCTGAGATGTGAAACAGCAAGCTTGTGTTTATTTCTAGTATTTAGGTTATGGTTGTCGGATTTTCGAGGGAAGTTTTCTAAATTTTTATAAACATACATAATACAGTCAAAGATGTACTGAGATGCTAATGTTAAAATGTTAATTTCTTTGAACAAGTTTCTAAGCGAGTCTCGTGGTCTAAGTCCGTATATGGCCCTGACAGCTCGTTTCTGTAGCACAAAAATAGCTTGAATATCAGCCGCAGAGCCCCATAACAGCAGACCATAAGACATAACGCTATGGAAATAACTGAAATACACAAGTCTGGCTGCTTCAATATCGGTCAGATGTCTTATTTTTTTTGACTGCATATGCAGCCGAACTAAGTCTCCCTGCCAGGGCTGCAATATGAGAACCCCACTGTAATTTTGAGTCTAACGTGACGCCTAGAAATACTGTAGAATTAATTACTTCAACATTTTGACTATTCATATTAATCCTAGTGCTGACCTGTCTTACGTTGGGCAATGTAAATTTGACACATTTA
The DNA here is from genome assembly GCA_019059595.1 of Marasmia exigua. NCBI lineage: Eukaryota > Metazoa > Arthropoda > Insecta > Lepidoptera > Crambidae > Marasmia > Marasmia exigua. The sequence continues at coordinate 8,038 of JADPWL010000277.1, forward strand.
GTTTTTTTAGCATTGAGAAGTAAATTATTTACAGTAAACCAATGTAGCACTTGAGTGAGAGCATCATTTACATCGTCAAAGTTATCTTTATGTCTATTAGTTTTGAAAATCAAAGAAGTATCATCTGCAAATAATACTATGTCACACAAGTTTTTAGTAAAGTAAGGTAGGTCATTTACATATATAATAAACAGTAAGGGCCCCAATATCGAGCCCTGGGGCACTCCCATCTGTAAAAGGGCGCCAGGAGAGTTAGTTCCATTAACATTGACTTTTTGAATTCTATCACTTAGGTATGACCGTACTAAGCTCAGAGAGCTATCTGTGAGGCCGTAATGCTGTAGCTTCATTAATAATGTTTGGTGATTAACGCAGTCGAATGCTTTGGATAGGTCACAAAATATACCTACAGCATCTTGCTTATTTTGCCATGCATCAAAAATGTGCTTGGATGAGTGCCACTCCCGCATCAGTAGCAGATTTGCCTTTAGTAAATCCAAATTGTTTATTATGCCATAATTTGTTTAGATTGAAAATGACGGCCATAATTGATGGTATATAACTTTTTCATATATTTTACTAGGGCAGGTAAATGGATATTGGGACTACGGTGCGGCGGCCCCTCGTGTGGCCCTTTCAGTAGTATTTTTGCTCTGTTTGGAGCTGTTCTACCGAAAGGGTCCGGGCGTCCTGGGCAACGGGTGGGTCGTAATCGGCCTCACCCATTGCTATACTCGACGGCTACAGCTGCAACACACACGGGAGGGGCTCCTGGAGTCGTTCTGTCTACCCCCAGTTGAGCCCCCCTGGCCTAGGACCAGCCTCACGTTTGTGCAAATCGGAAACCCCTCTCCTTGCCTTTTTTGTTCGGGGCCCCGGGCCCTGTCCGCGTCACTCTACCGTGATACGGTTTTTCGACGTGGGCCCCACTGGTGGAGAGCCTTTGGGCTCAGCGGCCGTAAGGCCATGTGCTGGAGGTCCGGGCGTTGGGTCGTCTAGCCAGGATGGCTCAATGTCGACCGTGGTGCCAATTTTCTTCGGCTCCGCATCCAGCGGAGTTGGGTTTTGCGGCGTTTTTTGTTTTGAAGCCTGTGGGTTTTATTTTCCCAACCCACTCTGCACTGCAGCCAGCAGTGTATGGGTGGGGAAGGGTACTCTCGCAGTCCTCCTCCCGGTGGTGTTTGCACTGCAGCCAGCAGTGTGGGCGCCATTCGGGGGGCGGTGTTTGGTGGGCCCGTGGGAGAGGCCCTAGGTCCGTTGGACCGGAGTTTGGTAAGAGGCCGTACTGGCGAGCCTCTTTCGCCCTGAGCGGGTTCGCGGTGGCAAGGTTCGTCCCTTAGCCCGCGTTCCCGCTCTGAGAGTTTCTCCCGGGCGAGGGATGGAAACTGTCGCAGAGAGTTTAGTGGGTATGCCCCTAGGAGAACCCCAGGGGAGAGCCCACACTAACCGGGCCGACTCCCATCGGCCCGGGTGTGCATAAGCGGCGGCCGCAACGGTGCCGACGTCGGTTACTTCTGAGCCGCGCATTCCTCTCTGCGTTACCAAAAAAAACAAAAAAAAAAAAAAAAAAAAAAAAAAAAAAAAAAAAAAAAAGGTAAAATGGATATTGGATCTGTAAGTAGATGGTCACTTCTATCACCTGATTGAAATGGTAGAACTTTGCTATATTCATCAGATTAGAAATTGCCATATCTACGCATTCATTAAATTTACAGCTAAATAGGGCAATGATTTTTATTATACTTTTTTGTTAATATTTCTACTGAGATTCCCCACCAATCTCTGTTTCTTTACGTTGATCTCTTATAAAAGTTTAAGTATAGTTTCCGGTTTGATGTGATGGAAACTAAAAGAGTCAGGCACGCGTCCACACTCGATAAGAAGAACAATTAGCGAGCTGAAGGACTAGAATTTAAGTACTAGTGTACTAATAGATAATATTAGCAAGAAAGATTCAAATGCCTTTGCTATTTCTACGTCCTCGTTGAGTTGTTTATTATCAATTTTCAAAGAGTACTTGAGGTCTTGAGTAGTATTTTTACAAGTCTCTTTATTAATCATATTCCAAGTGGCTTTGATTTTATTATTTGAATTTTTAATTTTATCTTTTAAATAATTAGCTTTTGCTATTGCGCAGACTTTTCTAAATAGCTTGGAATAGTTTCTAACATGTTCAGTTATTGTAGGATCATTGGAGTTAGCTTTAATGTCATATAATTCAAATAAAGTGCGCCTGCTTTTGAAGATGCCTTTAGTAGCCCAATCGCTAAATATTGTTTTAGTATTGTCTACTTTGACTTTTTTCTTAGTAAAAATTACTTCAAACTCCTTTTCAATAACATTAAACAAAGTATTGTATAGTTCATCAATATTAGCATACTTACTTACTTGCATCAGGGAAACGTTGTTTTCAACATTTTCCTTAAATTTTTCCACACGACTAGTGGTGATTGGCCTATAGACAAAAGAAGAGGAAGCAGTTGCATGACGGTGTTCAAAAACAGCTATCTGTCCTGTATGGTCTGAATTTATAAAATTTATTATTGATTTTTTAATTGCCTTACAATTACAGAAAATATTATCAATACAAGTAGCTGATGTGGGGGTAATGCGTGTAGGGTCATTAAACAGATGGCGTAAATCAAAAGATTTAAATAGATTAAGAAGCATACCCGAGCTTTGACTGTGTTCTAAGATGTTAATATTGAAATCCCCACATACAATTACTTGCTTGTTGCAATTAGTTGCTTTTCTCAGCACCTCCTCCATGGCAGACTCAAAGTTATTGTAGTTACCAGAGGGAGGTCTGTATACACAAATAATGATAAACCGTTCAATCTCTACACAAGATAGTTCAATAGTTCGTTCAGTTGAAAGTGCGACTATGTCTTTGCGCTCCTTTGCTTTTAATGAGTTATGTAATAATATAAGTGACCCACCCCTAATGGCCGACTTTCTTGTGAACGCACTTATGACTTTATAATTATCAATATTAATAATAATTTCATGTTGCCTCAACCAGTGTTCAGTTACACAGAGGACATGTATATTCATTTTATTTAAAAAAGTTCCAATTCCAAATCTTTACCGGAGAAGCCCTGTATATTTTGATGAACAATATTTAAATGCCCAGACTTCCCCTTTGTCATTAAATCTAGTGTGCAAGAGGTGTTCTCTATTGTCTCTAAATTACATTTAAATTCATTGGAACTAATTCCAACGTCTGATTACACATGTCATATTTTTTCTGCTCAATAGGAGCAGATATGGTAGCCAAATTTTTGGCTGAGCAATCTAAATAATAAGATAGCGACATTGCTATTAGTCGTTTACAGTATTTATTAAGATAATATTTATCCTTTGTCAAATGAAAGTATGACTTTATATAATTATTTATGTCAATAACATGGATTTTTTTTACATTATATGTCAAAGTATTCAATGTCATATTTAAATTATATCTATAAGTATTTTCTACCTGTGGCAAGCTGTTATTATAGGGAAGTGTAAATAATACAATTTCATTTACATCTAATAAACTAAGAGAGTGTAGGTACTTAGACAAAATGTTTTTACTTACATTTCCCCTATTCCCTACTATAATTACTATTGAGGTATTCTTATGGAAAGTTGTTTGTATAATTTTATTCATTATGTCAGAAAAAGATGCACCCGGTACACAATGATTGATAATCGACTGTCCGGAAGAAAATAAAAGGTGTCCCATATCTTTACCTAACTCGTCACTAAACATAACAATTTGTTTGTTTGCAATATGTTTATCATTCAAATTTGATGTTGCAGAACTATTGGTATTACAATATGCTGGTGGAGGGCTGCTATGGGTGGTGGGGGACTGATGATTGGATGGGGTATTGTTTGATATAATACTGTCTTTCTCGGAAGGATTTAATAATTCCTGCATTGCAAGCATCAGTTCTCCATACTCATTTCTGGTTGAATTGTACCTATGAGTCATGTCTACTAATGACTCCTCAAGTTTTAAAATTTCGGATTGAAATTGTTTCATGTCATTTTCATGATTGATTATGTTATTTTCTATTAATAAAGAATACAGGTCCAATTCATCACCTAATTGCCTTCTTTGTTTAATACATTTAAGCTTATTACATAAACATTTATTTTTCTTAACTAATTTCTGGGGTTTTTTAATGTATTTATTTATTTTAACATAATTTTTAATTTTATTTCTGCTGCACATAGCCAATCTTCCCTTATTAGTTGATTTTAAGGTATCATCACAAGTAAGATCAATGGTGAAGGGTTCTTGGCTATTTGAAGCAGTTATTTGGCTGGGCACACTACCAACTAACTCTTCAAATAGGCATTGGGTTTGGGAAGCGGCAAAGTCCTGTTTTTCTGACTGGAGGTGGCTTATGGTGTGATGAGCCTCCTGTAGCTCGTGCTCCAGGACCGACATTCGATTGAGGCCCTGGGTGTACTCCTCGCTGCACTCCTTGAACTGGTTGATGATAGATAACAACCGGTCTCGTTCGTCAACTAACAAAATATTCTCAGTGTGTAACTCAGCCATTTCTTTCTTTATCTTATTATTATTTTCAAATGCCTTCAATAGTTCCGCCTCATTATCATCTCTTTCCCTATCCAAGTGTTCATTTAACTTTCTGACAGCCTGCAATTGCTTCAAAGCCTGGTCGAGTTGTTTCGAAACTATTTCGAGTTTACTCTCTTCCTGGCGAGCACAAGCCATACTACGTGTGGTCATTCTGTTCATATCTACGTAATTATTAAGAAAATAAACAAATCAGATAGTTGCTTGAACACCTTAAGAGGTTAAGTCAATTCAAGACTAACTTCTTCGCGCGAGTGAGTAAGTCACTGTAATATGAGTACTTCGATCTATTTGTAATTACTAAATCGTAAATAAATAACAAAATACTAGTAATAAAGAGATAATAATGATTCACAAGATAATTTAGTACCTAACTTCAAATGTCAAAAACGCAAGGTCATCGACCGTTGCCGGCTGCCGTATCACGCACAAAATCACTTTTAAATCACTGTGTTATGCACTAATTTAATTCTAAAAACACCTTATATTACTAATGTTATAATTTAGTGACGAAATCAGGACAATATATGGGTTTAAACTATGATTTATAAAATATTTCGTCGGAGCAATCGAAATCAGCTGTTAGCGGTAGTGTTGCCACAAGCGAAAAAAAAAAAAAAAAAAAATATATAGTATGATAGATAAATAGTATGTCCTAAATATTAGTTAATGTACTATTTTACAGATGTGGGAGCAAGTTCTTCTGCCCAAGCGTGTTGGATCTTTCAGACGCAGAAACGCTGAAGGGGACCTCGGATGCTGAGTCCTTTGTAAGCGTTACGTCGGACGAGAGGTCTAAATACCTTAGGTCGGCGCGTAAACGCACAGCAGTCTTCGGACTCCTGTGACTCGTCAGTTAGCCGGACCTCCTCAGCAAAGCGAGGCCGCGGCCGCACAGCTTCCTTGGGCCACTAAGTGGCTTTGGCCGAAAGCAAAGCTAAGGCGGCCAAGGCTCAGCGGGAACTGACACAGGCCCAATTTGATAAATAATACTTTTTGATTAAAATGGACATCTCCGCCACGTCCCCCGAAATTAGTGCCATTTACCATTTTTTTACATAGGTAAATCATACTAAAGTACCTACGAGGTGATGAAACAAAGTCATTATTTCCATGTA
>JADPWL010000282.1:0-24406 GCA_019059595.1 Marasmia exigua
AATTTGGTACGGACAGCCACACACAGTCAATCTTAAGTGCAAATAACTCGAACATTAGAATACACGTTTCTAAAGAATTCTCGTGATATGGTGCCTTTGAATAGGGCATGGTGCCACACATAGAGTACGTTATAGGTGCCAACTGTCACTAGCTTTGCAGACAATGTAGACAGGAATACCACGTTTCGTGTTCTTCCCATCACCATGCGCACACATCAAGCGCGCGTTTTGTAGTTTGACGGTTTTTAACGCGGTGCTTTCTTTCTTCCGCTGTGGCGCAGATTCTAACATCTTTTTGGTCTGCCCATAAAAAAGAAATCTCGAGGTCTAAACCTGTTTGGGGGGAGAGCCAGCCTAGGGTCGCAGCGAAGGCCCTCGTTTGTGTGGCAAGCACGGTCCAGCAGGGTCGTGGCCGACCATGCACCTTTCACTCTATCGCCTCTCGCCTGTATTAGTTTGTTGATATAGTTATTTGGGGGGGGATTACATATTAGTCCTGGCATTGGGCCTTGTAATGAGAGGAGATAATGAAAAGCATATAATAGGTAAGTAAGTATTTAACACCCTAGACAAGACTTTTAGTAGGGATAGCGTATCTAGTTTTAGGCAGTGAGGGAATGCTATACTACCGATACCTATAGCTACTAATATACCTATTACCTAGAAAACAAAAACATCTCGGTAGGTAAGAATAGCTGAGGTCAACCAGATCACGTAGGTTAATCTTTACTACTTTCCATTAGCAGCGGGTGAGTGACCTCCGGATTTGTCAGGCGGGGTCGTCGACCCATCTGACTGCTCCTATGAAAAAGAACAGTTTTTACTAATTGGCATAAAAGTAAACAGGCGGATTAGTTTATATACCTCAAGTGGATTTTGGTCCTATACTCAGTAGAGTAGTTTCGGGGAAAGAATGGTACACTATAAGGTTTTTTGGAAAAAATAAACATTATTGAGATCATCAGTTTTTTATTGGTTTAAATCAGTCTCTTTGGGCAATAATAGTAATAAACAATAATAAAATTTACGGTTATAACCTATCAACAAACATAAAAGCAACGTTTGATTTACTTTTTAAAAATCCTTAAAAAATTAACGTGGTAGGGTAATATGGCCTAGACGTATTGGCCCACAAATGTATTTAGCCATATTGCCCTCCGATAACAATACAAGAAAAAAAGGGTTGGATTTTTTGTAGAACAAAATCGCAGAAAAAAACATCCGTTTTTCCACTCCTGAAACAACATTCTCATAACCCATAATTTGGCAGCATAGGCATGGAAACCCATATATTCGCCTTTGTTATTCATGAGAATAGAGCTCATCACAATACAAACACTTTGCATCATTGACATTGCTTCTTCTGGACTTTCGTCAGAACGTCGTCGTACAAAGGTTCATTTTCTTCCTTCTGAGCTACGATATTTCTACCTGTTTGGGGATTTTGGGTGATCCTTTTTACCCTTGCCTTTGTGCCTTTTTCTTTTTTTCCTTTTTTAGTGTCTTATTCATTTGGTCTTGTTTATTTTTTATCGAGTCTTGCAATGCAGTTTGTGTACGGGATGAGTAATTAAATCGTTTAGCAGCTTTGCCACGGTTAGTAGTTTTCTTAGGTGCTAGTTGTGGATCGGGGGATAACTGAAAAGGCGTTATAAGTCTCTTGGAAGTCGATGGACGTGGTGAACTCGTGATAGGAGTTGCAACTTGTTCGAAAAACATACAGTGGGTTTTTTGTTTTTCTCTTCTCTTGAAACAGACATTACCTCAGTAGCTATCGCTATTACTATAGCAGGTTCGTTATGGGTGGTTGTCATGTCACAGATTCAAAAAATTTTCCAATAGCTGGGGAGGAGTAGAAGATGAATGGTTGGCTCTGGCCTAATATTTTCTTGATTGGCGAGTCTACGTTAGTTGCTTGTCAATGAAATCGTGATCTTTAAAACACGTTTCTGTTTAACAGATATGACCTGTACGCGAAAATCACTAAACAGCTTATCTCAACCACTTTGAGTACGCAGATATGCAGGTCCAAATCCTTCCATGATATCTATTGGGCCATAGTTGGGCGTGGCGTTGGTTCTAACCATCATCGTATTGTCATCAGAAAATATTTTTTTTAAGGTCCCATAAATTACTTATCGTGTGGTTGTATTTGTGGCTTGAATGTGGGGGAATCGACAGTAAAGTGGACATTATTTTTTTTCTCGCCAGGTCTATCTTGCTAGATTGTGTCCAATATGGCACGTAGGGCGTATTGGGCCTACACGAAGTTGTTCCATAATGGCCGTAGATATGTTTTTAACAAATAAAATTATAACCTAAAATCTAGTAAACATGTGCTTCAGAAAATCGCCACACATCATTGAAAGTTCGCTACAAAACTGCACCTAGCAATACGAAAAAAATATTATTTATTAGAATAAGAATGGAGTAAAACTTACCAAAACATTACATCAAATAGTCAATTTAGTTTGTCGCCCGCACAATGACACGCCTTCCCTCGCCGCAACTCAAGGATCGACTGGGAGGGGTTCGAGGGGAGGTGACGCAACTTTATGGTGGCATCTACTTCACTTGTGCTGTTTGTTTCGGAGGAATAAAGCGGGCCATATTGGCCGGTAGGCCCATAATCAAAATCCGAACTACTCTATATATAAGTTACTGTATGGTCTATACCCGAAACTGGAATTCAAGACCAAAAAAGCTACTACAATGTATGCCACTCATAAAATGATCGTTCAATAGTTATATGCCCATTTTCTAAAAACATACGATGACATAATTATAATTAATTGGTATATTTAAAAGAAGGAATTTTATTGACCTTCTCGTCCAGCCCATTAAGTCCCCACTGCTGGGGCACGGCCTCCCTCAATCAGCATGAGGGGGTAAATTGCCATAACCGCCACGCTTGGCAACGGGTTGGCGAGGGTTTTGATAAATCAGAGTTTTCCTTCTCTGGTTGCTGATGATCATGCACAGCAGCTTTACCTTAGTCGCCTTTTACGACACCTCGGTAAGAGTGAGGGTGGCCTTTCTACTCTGCCGGGGACCACACGGCTTGCAATGTATCAGATCAAGTAATTTATTTTGTTTATTTAAACATTTAGATAGATTAGAATTCTACTAACTTATTTTTATCATAAATACAAGGAGCTTTAATAAAACTTAATCATCGTAATGTTTGGTAGAATAGCTGGTATTAACCTTTGTCATTCAGGAGTTATAACATTTGGTACAACATTTAAACTTCACATTTATTTTGTTTCGTGCAGTGAGGTGCCGCAAAGTGATATTAATATAAGAATCTTTGATCCTACATCCTTTTTAACCATTCGGTTAGAGTTCTTTAAGAGTAATCTCGGGCATAATCCTTAGGTCGATAAAACGCTAAACTCCTCCGTTTCATTCAGTGACTGAGACCTAACTTCGACGTTGACTACCTACTTAGCCACTTTGTTAAATATCACTTAACAATGTCCTCTTAGAGTAATTTTGCTTCTTTATGCGTAAAATCGGGGGGGAAAACATGTGCAAAATTGGACGAATTAATTACCAGTTCCGGAGTCCGAATTCTGACCATACTGATGGTGAAGATGAAGACAAATAAAAACAATTAATAAAAAAACCGCCAAGTGCGATCGGACTCGCCGGGCACCGAGGTTCCGTACAAACTGCAAGTTTTAGCAAAGTTCGTTCATTACGACAATCGAGTCATAACTATCGTATTTTTATTGCAAAATGAAATTCCATACATTACAATAGGGAAAGATGGAGGAGCATAAATTTAAGACAAGATCTCTTTATCGTTTAGTACATCCTTTATTTTTATTAACACAAATCATTTCGATAAAAGAACGTCGAAATATAAAGAAGAAGGCTATTTCGTCTTCTTTAAATGTTGCCCTCCCCATACATAGTAATAAAAACTCGCGGTCAGTGCTGTAACTACAATTATGTTTACAATCACAATTTTTTTTGGTGGTATAACTACTTAAAATTTTAAGCTTTTCGGAATTTTTCTAGTTACCTGTGCTGTAAGCTATTGCTTCTTACCAAATTTCGAGATTCTATGTCAACGGGAAGTGGTCTTTAGGTTTTAATTCCCTTGCGTTGTAGTTGCCGAGTTTCAAAATATGCGTTATCAATGGTTTTACTTTTGCGTTTTTTGCGTGACTTAGAATTTTTTTTTCACGGGTTAAAGGCAATTATATCTAAGAATTTGATATGAATTTCACTTGATAGCTCTACGAACGGGGGCCCCGGGTTTTTTTTTTTTTTTTTGTTTTTTTTTTTCATGGGGAAAAAAAGTAATAAGTTTATATTATTAAAAATATTATCTTTGTAATGTAACTAAAAATTTAAGGTTTTCGGAATTTTTCCTTTATGTGTGCTATAAAAACGTTTCTTCCTGCCAAATTTCAAGATTCTAGATCGACTGGAAGTACCCTTGAGGTTTTGATTCCCTTGCGAGTAGGTACTGTGCGAGTTTCAAATTATGCAGCTTAATTTGTGTTTCTTTTGATTGCGTTGACATAGAAGTTTTGTGGGGGGGGGGGGGGGGACAGCTAAAGGTATTATAGACCTCAGTATTTGGTATGAATTTCAATTTATAACTCTACGCGTTATGAGGAATGGGTAGTAAGTTTAAAATTATTAAAAAAATTATATATTATGTATGTAACTAAAAATTATGGTTTTTCGTCATTTTTTCCTTTATCTATGCTATAAGACGTTGCTTCGTACCGAATTTCAAGATTCTGTGTTTCACGGAAAGGCACCCTGTAAGTTTTGATTCCCTTCAAGTGTCGAAAATTTGCGGGGCATAAACGGCTGTATCTTTTGATTGCGTGGCTTAGAAGTTTGCTTTTACCAGCTTCAAGGGACAGTAGACCTGAAGTAATTAATATAAATTTCAGCTTCATACCCTCCACGAGTTCCTGAGAAAAGGGTCTTGACAGACGGACTGACGGACGGGGTCGTTCTTCTTTTTTATCGACATGACCCGTCCTCAGTTAAAACCTCTGAAGTAAATTAATATAAAAAAAAGTATAAGTTACACCTCAAGATATTCCTAATTACCATGGAAATAATGACATTGGTTTTATCACCTCGTAGATAGTTTAGGCATGATTTAACTTTGTAAAAAAATAATGTAAGCGTGACAGGAGGTGTAAATTGGCACTAATTTCGGGGGACGTGACGGAGGTGTTCATTTCAATCAAAAAGTATTCTTTATCAATTAGATTTTACATCATGTATTAGTCCATATGTAAAGTAGTACATTAACGAATATTTAGGACATACTATTTATCATTTGTAGTCTGTTATATAAAAGTTAAATGTTGATTTGTAAGTTTGGCTCATTGTCGATAAAAAAGAAGAACGACCCACGGACAGACGGACAACAAAGTGATCCTATAAGGGTTCCGTTTTTTCCTTTTGAGGTACGGAACCCTAAAAATGGGCTTATTTAACTTTTCCTTATTGTATTAATAATATGTCACACTTTTGTGGGTAATTTAATTTGTTTAAGTTCTTTACAATAAAGTTTTGTCAATTTTAGTTGACTTGAAAATAAAGTTTGTAATTAATTTTCTATTTTTTGAGAAAATCCTTATCATGAATTGTGTCAGCCTGTACTAAGAAAAGAAGCATACAACAAAAAGGTTGGCAAAACCTGAAAACTTGATTTGACAATGACATAAGTGTCATTGATAGAATTGACAGTGTCGTATCTGTCGTAGTTTTTTTGGTCTTGAATTCTAGTTTCGAGTAGTCTAGGTATTGGTAATTCTCTGTTGTATCAATGATATTAAATCAAACGTTTATTGCATGTTAAGTGGTACAAAATATATTAATGTACTATCCGTGCGGATAAAGAATGGGATTAGAAATGGCGGCGCGTGGAGCCGGTACCGTCAGCATCAACGGTTTGAAAACTTATAACTGACGTTTTTCAGTATAAAATATCGTTACCGTTAAAACTGTTTTGTTTTTTTTTAATAAATAAATTAATGTTATTAATTAAAATACGATTTATGCACGAGTATGTTTTATAGGTTTTATTATTTTGGAGTCTTTTTGACTGTATATAAAAAATGTATGAAAATTATTCAGATAGCCGATTATATATATTTAACGATAAACGAATTTGTTCTCAAGTAAATATATATTTACTATGTAGCGGTCCGCCCCGGGTTCGCCCGTGGTACATACATAGCCTATGACCTACCTAACGTACCTTTCCTATGGTGAAAGAATGATTGAAATCGGTCCAGTAGATCCTGAGTTCATCGCGTTCAAACCAACTATTTAGCTTTATAATATTAGTATTAAATATAGATTGCGTTAGAACAGTTTATGATTTATACAGTTGTAATTTAATTACATTAATTTCATGTACTATTCTACATGCACTTCATAACTTTTAAAATTAGTATCTTGAAATAAAAGATTGTAATAAGTATATCTTAACTATATCTATAACCTATTGTAACTATATCTTAAAACACTATCTATACTCAATAAATAACTAACAAAACAATTATTTAACATACAAATTAACAATAAACTATAACAACAAACAATAACAAATGACAAAATAACGAAAGGTTCAAAACCACGGAAAAACTGAGAACGCGTCGGACTGATGCGACAGGGAAGGGAACGCAGAATATTTTTTTTGCAGTCAGTACCCACGAGTGCGAGTATAGACGCAAATAGTGTGCGAGCGAGAAGTGAATAGATGCGCCGCCATTTCTGATCCCATTCTTTATCCGCACGGGTAGTAGCTTAAATACTTACTTAACACCTAACAAGGCATTGCAATGTTCTTACAATATATATTATATATGAATAATAATATATGTTTTATGCATAAGACATACACGCGCGTTATCTAGTTCCATGGTCCTAACAGTTCTACAGGGTCCTCAATCTCCGTGTATGACTCGTGTCCACACCGCAGTTTGTCACACCAGTGTGGATACGAGGAATTCCTTATTAAATGATTAAAACCATGACTCGTAGTCACACTGCTAGTGCGGAACTTTGTAGTGATTTTTTTCTACCTTAATTATAATGAGTTGGGTTTTTTAAAAATAAATTTAACTCAAATCTTTCCTATTTTTTTTTTACCTTTACAATAGTTGTACCAAGACAATATAGGTTTGTAGGTGTAAATTATTAAACCAACAGGAATTCCTTCTTTTTTACACTATTTTTTAGTCTATGATATTAAAGTACCAGGGCAACATAATTTTGTAAGAGGCATCTCTGGATTGCTCTACTGAGCGTGAAGAATTTACCTATCTACCATTACCTATTGAGAGATTTCTGGCTTATCCGTAGCTTTCAAACTATGTTTGGTATGGTATGCGGCGAAACAGTCTCCGATTCTAGGAGTGCTCCAAGTACCAGAGAGCCTAATTTAAGGTTAACGTTACGACCGAATCGGAGTTTCCCTCTCTTACACCCGCGCTGTGTGTCTCCTTTGTTTGGATGTGATAGGTGTATTTTCGTTCGTTATGGGACGGCTGTAAATTAAGCCACCAGCATTGAGCATTCCTACAAACTGATTAACTGCCGCACTCAGAGACGTCAAATTAACTTAAATTGGTACCTACTTAAGAAAAAATATTGACACTTATTTCAATAGGTACGCATAAAGACTTTCCATAATTAAGTAAGTGCACATTTAGCTTAATTGACATCTCTGAGTGCGGCAGTAAGAGTAAGAAAAGCGCTTTTAGACAGTAATATTGTGATATTAAACGAAATTAACTTATAATTACTAATATTAATAAGTATTATTAATAAGTGTACGTACCTATACTATTTATTTAATACTTACTTTATAGTTTGGTCTGCTTTTACACTCGAATTTTGGATTACCGCCAAAAGTGGCCGCTTTTGGAGTGAATCAATTTTTGGCGTACGCGTTGGACCCAACATTTATGCATGGTTATTTAATAAATAGTACCTATAGGTGTTTGCCGAGAGATTGTACCCCGAAATTGTTTAAAATAGATCCGGTTTAGTAGCTAAAAATTAAAATCGATCGGCGTCGCTAGTGTGCCCTACGCGTCACCATTAAGTGGGTATTACCTACTTACCTGACTGAATGATTGACTCACGGTCAGTGATTCAGTCAGGTAAGTAGGTAGGACGGTTTGCGACTTAAGACAGGAGAACCAAAGAAACTTTTTTTTTATTTCGTAGGGTAAATGCTGCCGACTCAAGAGATGACCAGACTTTTTACTTTATGCATAGGTACCCAGCCAACGGGGCCGGGGGGCGGCCGACTTATGGTAGGGCTCTCCTCTGGCGGGGCCTTCTTCAAACGAGAAGTCGGACAGAAGAAAGAAGCATACCCACTAAACCCCCTGCGGTTCTTCCTCATCGCCTTATTGGAGAAATATCATGGTCATACAGCCAAAACCTTTCTCCACATGGGTCATGCTTCACGTTCAGAATAATTAGTCTCGGTAGGTAGCCAGATTTTAAGACACTTCCTTTTTAAAAGGGCCGGAAGCGCACTTCCTTCGTGTAGCAGGTGTCCATGATCACTTTACAATCGAATGATACGTTTGCCTATTTCTTAAAAAAATGTGCAGGTTTCCTCGCGAAATTCGCAGATATACCTAAGCCTATTTCAGTATTGGACGAAAATGTTTACAGGCTGTTGATCAGACAACAAAGCCGCTTTGAACTACTTAAGTAGGTAGGTACTTACCTTAGGTACCTTACTTATAAGACAATAGACACTATCACTCCCAGACGAAAACTTCAAATACACCACCGAAATTCACAAAATGCTTTCTCATCTGCGCAGAGATGTATACACACACTTTAGTACCTTGTCACAATAATACCACCCAAATCCGGGTACGAAAGTAGAAGTTAGATGGTACCTAGCTATCATGACAAGGTACTACGTAAAGTACGTAAATAAGTACATAATGAAACTTTGTTATCGAACAGGATGTACCTTTTAGTTCGCCATAATGAAGCTTATGTAACTAACTACATAATGTACCTATCTATCTACCTGCATAGGTAGGTACCTACGTACCTACAACACGAGAGGAAAATTGCCGGCTGCCCGGACACGGACGGAAATTGGATAATTTCATAACAGCATCGACTGGGTGGATGTATGGAGATGGAATACAAAATGTAACGGCAGAAAGTATGTAGGTAGAACTATCTACCTACCTACATACTTCCTGCCGTTACATTTTGTAGGTACTAACCCACAAGAGGAAATGGCTGGAGTATCACCTGTGTAGGTACAGACAGCCACTCACACATCACACTGATTAGGTGAGAATCGATTGAAAATTTTTTGGCAGAATTGTATTCTACACACTCCAACTTCTAGTCTAGGGATCTTCTTGCAAAAAATACCGTTTTGACATTCTGAGTATAAATACAGGGTGTATCTGTGAACATTTACATCCCTTTAACTACGTGTTCTAACAACCATTCTGAATAACATTTGTTAAACGACTTTTAGAAATTCATCGCAAAATCCAAAATTTTTTGGACTCCCCATACAATGTGAACAAGTCACGTGGCCGACTCTGTATGAAAAGTTGATATTTTTCATGCGAATTTCCAAAAGGTATAGAACAAATATTGTTCATAATGGTAAGTAGAACACGTTGCTAAAGGGATGGAAATGTTCACAGATACACCCTGTATGTATAATTAAAAAACAACACCGATTTAAAAAAAATTTCACCATTAAGTACAATGATGCATTGTCCTTTAATAATAAAATTTGTAGTTACCTCGGGAAAACGTCTTATTCCTACGGGAAACTAAGTATAACTAAGTATAGATATAAAGTAGGTACCTAAGTAGGTATTAGGTAAGGGGAAAGTTTAAGGCCTCGAAAATGAAAGAAAGCGAATTATTTTTATCTTGCTAGCGAGATACTGTTTATAACCAAATCCAGCAAAGAATAACCAATTTCAAACCTCGCTAGCGAAATTAACAAAAATTATGTAGATTTAATTTTTTTATTACATTTTTATGCCCGCCTGGAATAATTGATGTTTTCCCGTAGGAATAAGAACTCATCCCCGAGTAACTACAAATTTTCTTAATAGAGGACTGACGCCTAGTGTCCTAGCTTAAGGTCCCTAAAGCACGCCAATTAAATAAAAGAACACACACTTTTAGTTATTATTTTCCACACACATATAATCAAACCACAACTACAAAAGCAACTGTTTTAGTAATAGACAATAGAATTTAGTATCAAAAGTAAAGGAAATATAAAAGACATAGATAATATAAAAAAGGATGGTTAATTGTGGCCGTCGCCATCATTGTGACCGTAAAAATAAATTTGACATCGGTTAATGTAAGTCGTTTTTGTCAGCCAGAATGTCAAAACGGTCATTTTTGTAATATGTTCATTGTGGAATCAACTTCCCGCAGCGGTATTTCCGAACCGGTACGACATTGTGAGCTTCAAGAAACGAGCCTATACCTTCCTAAAAGGCCGGCAACGCTCTCCACTCCCTCAGGTGTGGCTGATGTCCATGGGCGGAGGTGATCACTTACCATCAGGTGACTCGCTTGCTCGTTTGCCTCCCTTTCTAATAAATAAAAATCCCTAGACAAGGTTGAGGTATTGAGGTGGTTATTAAGGTACAGACAGCCACATCAGGTTTCTACCAAAATCTGTCATCCTCGATTGATATTGAACCGAACGTGAAATTAAAGGTGAGAATCGAATCGACCTGTAGAAATTTAACAGATTTGTGATTTATTTTATTTTATTAATTTATTGGCACACAAAACAGAATAACATCAAAATAGCATCAAAATTAACAAATATTTTTTTAGTCCAGACTATCCCAAAACATGTGGTGTAGGTACACATCATGACATCAAAAGCAATGAGACTACATTAAAATGTCTACTATTTACTTTGAGTGGGGGTTATATACTCAAAGACTATTTAAAATGCAAAGCACAGATCTTAAAATAATAATCCTAAGGCGACGGGTAGCCCTAACTAGCGATACCATTCGTTTTTAATTGTTAGCTACTAAACCGGATCTATTTTAAACAATTTCGAGGTTACAACCTCTCGGCAAACGCTTATACTATTTATTAATTAACCATGCACAATGTTGATTCCGTTTTTGTGCGCCAAAAATTGATTACCGCCAAAAGCGGCCACTTTTAGCGTGAATCAATTTTTCGTATACAAATGTTGAGCCCGCATTTGTGCATGGATATTTAATAAATAGTGTAAGTGTTTGCCTAGAGGTTGTAACCCTGAAATTGTTTAAAATAGATCCGGTTTAGTAGCTAAAAATTAAAATCGATTGGCGTTGTTACTGTGCCCTACCCGTCACCTTAATAATATCACACGCATAGAATTATTCTATGATCACAAGTAACGTGCGGCTATATTGGTCTAAATTATACAATTTTGGATATATTTGTTATTGCTGCCAGTTTAAAACTTGGCAGGTTGTCAATAAATACGTATATTTATAGAATTATAATTATTTATCAGGAGCCCAATTCTCGGGCTCGTGACATTTCTTTTCCTACGACATATATCACTAAAACATTAGTTTTTTTTGTATGGTTTTCAGGTGATATCCGACATGTCTTTTTCATTTCGAAATCCCGAGAATTGGGCACCAGGAGTTCATTGTAGAGGCGACACATTCTAACTACAGGGTTAAAATATGATGTGTTGTATGAATCTATACACGCGATTGATGTGTGGTTGTACCTACGTAAACTATGCTGAAAGCAAAATCTGCTCCTAACATATTACACCTCGCGGCCAGTATGGCGGTGCCAACGGAGGTGATGCCTTGACATCGCTTCCGTTGTAATTGCAACTTGGGCTCTTCTCTTGCTTACCATCAGGCTGAGGAGAGCCAATATACTGAGCCACTATAAAAAAAACCGTTATCGTTTACATCCCGAAAACCTCATGATAGGTATCATTTAGCATGTTAGATCAATAAAATAAGCGAAAAAAAAATCTGTTGTTCCATACAAAATAGAATATCCACCCGGCATTAATGTATGGAATAGCTGTATATTTTTCGCTTATTTTGTTGATCTAACATGCTAAATGGACTTCATTTACGATAATAATAATGAGGTTTTTGGGATGTAGATAAACGATAAAAAATTACGGTGTATAGATTCATTCTCGGACTAAGATTTGTCGAATCAATTGGGCCTTAGGTACTACTTAGGTATGTGCATCACTCACATTTATGATGTCTATTATTACAGCAACGGCGGCGACCCAAAAACCCTAAAACCTTTTTACATCCTCACGTTTTCCAAATGAGAGAATTTTGACAAGAAAACTTGCTGGAGTTTAGTGTTCTGAGGAAACTGCTCCATTATTCAAGGAAACATTGTTGTAGGCTTGTCACGGCGGCAATTCTTTTTTTTTGTTTGTTCTAATTTTAAGTAAATCGTTATTTTACAAATAATGAGAAAAAAAATGCATATTTCTTCATCATCATCATCATCATCAGCCCATTTAAGTCCTCACTGCTGGGGCACGGGCCTCCCTCAATCACATGCCCTCATGTGATTGAGGTAATTGCCATACTCACCACGCTTGGCAGACGGGTTGGCGAGGGTTTTGATATAAATGCTGAGTTTTCCTTCCATGGGTGCTGATGATCATGCCAGCAGCTTTACCTTAGTCGCCTTTTACGACACCTCGGTAAGAGTGAGGGTGGCCTATTCTACTCTGCCGGGACCACACGGCCGCGTCATATTCTTGCGTCAGAGAAACAATCTCGTACACTCAACACCTAGTCGAGTTAGAAATTTGTATGGACGAATACATGAAATCTCTCAATTCGACTTCAATGACTTCAATGACTTCAATGTGCACTCGACAAAGAAACCAAATGAGAGATTTCCATACATCATATATAAATGTCGAATTCGATATCTGTATCACGTCGAGTATTTGGCTCCTTAATATTATTAGGACCTGGGAGCCCAAAAATTTTGAGTGACATTTTTCCATCATACGATATTTTTTTCGTATGGTTTTCATGCGACATCCGCCATGTTTTCTCATATCAAAAATCCCGAGTAAGTACGCAGTTTATCGACGTCTTGACATCTCTCTTGGCTGTAAACTAAACGGAAAACTATAAAATGAGCGCTCCCGTGCAGTAATTGGAACTCAGTCCGGCACGCTAAGTTAGATTGCTGGTATACGAGTACCTACAGCCATTATACAACTCATTATGGTCAATATGGTCTAGTTCGATAGCGCAGACGCAGAGATTCTGATTTATTAATAGGCATGCGGTACATATCGAAGATGTAAAGTAGATACAAACATGAACTTGCATAATTAGATTGACTGTCTGGATAATAAACCATTGTATAAAAAAGTTGGCGATTATAAAAAGAGTAACTGGCGAGTTTCTTGCCGGATCTCGACCAGAAACAACAAAGGTAGAATCGCATTATGTTTATTTATTTTTTTAGTATATTTTACGTATCAACACATATATGTATTAACATGTAAATTATACATAAGTAGGTACTTATAAATTGGTCTTAAATTACTTAAATGTATGAGGATTTTTCGGCCATGTGGTCCCCGGCAGAATAGAATAGGCCACCCTCACTCTTACCGAGGTGTCGTAAAAGGCGACTAAGGTAAAGCTGCTGGCATGATCATCAGCACCCAGAGAAGGAAAACTCTGCATTTATATCTAAACCCTCGCGAACCCGTCTGCCAAGCGTGGTGAGTATGGCAATTACCCCTCATGTGATTGAGGGAGGCCCTTGCCCCAGCAGTGGGGACTTAAATGGGCTGATGATGATGATGATGATGAGGATTTGTAAGTGCTGTATACAAGGGTATGCAAATAAAGAATCTTTTGACTTTGACTTTGACTTGGACATTGCTGAACGGAAGCGTCCTTCATGCTCATCATCCCCATCAGCCAATAAACTGACCTCTACGGATGCACAAGACCGTGTGAAGTGGAGGAGCAGAAGTAGGAAATCAGAGCTGGCCGCCCGGGCTTTGAAGCGAAAGCTTGGGACCCAAACGGAACAAAAACTCCGCGATAAGACCGCTGAAATTGCATATAAAAAATACTGTAATGCTTTGTACTTAAGTCGTGTTTTTTGTGCAATAAAGTATTATCTATTTAACTCTAAGATGATGATGATGACCTGCGATGGTAAGTAATTATATAATCATCTGCGAGATCAGTGGTCGTAGATGTGTTCCTGGAGCCCAATTCTCGTGCTGGTGATATTTAATTTCATACGACATATATCTATTTTATTTTTTATTTATTATTATTCACACAAAACAAATTACAACCGTTACAGAGATATGGTCGTTACAAAATAAACAGTTTTGATCTGGATTGTAATTCAAAAACATGTGTACACAGAAAAATCAAACGTATTAAACTATAAGTAAAGGTAAATCAAGTTAAAAAAAAAACAGAACAAACATAGACAATAAACAAACAAAGATCTTCAATCAGATTACTATCCGCGTCCTTCATATTATTAAATTCAGACGTATATAAGACATGTGCAGGTGAAATTATATATCACTAAAACACAGTTTTTTTTGTATAGTTTCAGGTGATATCCGCCATGTTTTCAAAATATCACGAGCTCGAGAATTGGGGTCTTGGTCATATTAGAGAAATCAGTACCTACCTACGCTCTTCTCTTGAAGGTAAATATGCGACGGGAAAGACTGCAGCTGCAGACCCGTATATTAAAAGTACTCTGTGCCACAGACTACTGCAGCCAAACCGTTCCACAAAACTGATGATATAATGTAACGTAGGTAGGTAAGTAGGTATCTAAAAAACTATCTAAGAAAATGAGAAAGAATTTTATTTCGTGGTGAAAGAAAATTATCATCCGTTGTAAAAAGTATGGATAATCTGTCCTTAACAACTAATTTCTCGGTAGGCAATAAAAAAGGTATTTTCCCGGAAATTTCGGAAACCCTTCGGTACAAATTTCTCCGAAGTTCGAGCAAGACGTGTGCTTCGAACATATAAGCGGAGATTTATTTAATCCTGTCTTTGTGGACAGATACAAATCGTAGGTGCTCAAGACACGAGGAGGCAAAAAACTTTAAACACAAAAAGTATTGTTAGGAACTTGTTCTCGAAAAGTGTAAAGTACTATTTAAAAAAACCGGCCAAGTGCGAGTCGGACTCGCCCATGAAGGGTTCCGTAGCAGCAAGTAAGATATATGGAAGGTAAATTGCGGTTTACGGTTTAAAAAAAACTACTTAGTAGATGTAGTCTAAACCAATTTTCGTTGTTAGTTTTCATGATTATGTACATCATATATTTTTTTAGTTTAAGTTTAGATAATTCATTTATCATAGAAGTTATAGGGGGGGGGGGGGGGGGGGTGACGACGACGACGACGGCACACCAATTTACCACTTTGGGAGCGCAAAGTATTGAGTTTAGAAAAAATGATGTTTAAAAACTCAACATCATTTTTAAAGACCTCACCACACTCAGAGTCGTTGATTAACTTAGTTGGCTACTTAAGAAAAAATATTGACACTTATTTTGATACGCATAAAGACTACCGATACTAAAGTTAATGCACATTAGCTTA
The DNA here is from genome assembly GCA_019059595.1 of Marasmia exigua. Taxonomy (NCBI): domain Eukaryota; kingdom Metazoa; phylum Arthropoda; class Insecta; order Lepidoptera; family Crambidae; genus Marasmia; species Marasmia exigua. The sequence continues at coordinate 15,653 of JADPWL010000282.1, forward strand.
AATGACGTCTCTGAGTGCGGCCTCCCTTCCTATCGTTCTTTGTACCAGATTATTTCGATTGTCCCGTGTCCGAGGCCGTGTGGTCCCGGCAGAGTAGAATAGGCCACCCTCACTCTTACCGAGGTGTCGTAAAAGGCGACTAAGGTAAAGCTGCTGGCATGATCATCAGCACCCAGAGAAGGAAAACTCAGCATGTATATCAAAACCCTCGCCAACCCGTCTGCCAAGCGTGGTGAGTATGGCAATTACCCCTCATGTGATTGTAGGGAGTATAATACGCACGGTTGTTTCTCTGGCGCTCGCGCCGAAACTTCTTCCACATACAGTGAGATCTCAAAAATAATATCATCTGGGCGACATGACTGCTCACGCGTTACAAAATCGAGTTTTATCGGTAGCGTATCAATATTGATTACAAGTCGCAGAGTGGCAATTTTTCCTTGGCCGATTAACTTCATTTAATTTTAAAATTAAATGGCATTACAGAAGAAGAAAAGAAGGTTGCGCTGCTTTAAACTATTTAACGAGACTCTTATAGACTTGAAAAAATTTGGCAACCCGGAAGAACTAGAACTATAAAATACGGAGAGCTCGTCCAATTACTCAATAAACATTTTCGGCCCAAGAGATGTACATTCGCCGACAGGGCGAATTCTACGACCGCCGACAAGAGGTCGAGGGCGAAACGGTAGACAGACTGGATAGTTCGGCTACGAGGGAATGGCGGCTTTGTCGACTTCGGTGAGAGTTAGAAACATTATCTGCGCGACAAGTTGCGTGTTAAGGATAAAGTGATGAGACCGGAGAGGGGACGGCTTTTTGGAACAAGTACGCCAAAAAAGCTAACCTCTAGCGGCAGCCGTGGAGATTGCGGCGGCGGCGGCGTCTGCGCGACAGGCGCGGCGCAGCCTCGCGGAGGGGGCGGAGGCGCCGGGCGCCGTCAAGCAGGAGCCCGTGTTCATGGTGCGGCCCGGGCGGCGGCGCGCGTCCCCAGGAGAGAGTCCAGCGGTGCTCAGTGTGCGGTCTCAAAAATCATAGTGCGAATGTGTGTCGGTATAAAAATTATACTTGTCAGTCATGCGGTACGAAGGGACACCTCAGGAAAGTGTGCTCGAAGAAGAACAAGCAGGGCAGGCTAAACTCCGCGGTGGAGGAGAGGGTGTCTGACTGCGGCGATTGTAAAGAGTGCAGCGAGCACGATCTAAACTGTTCGGGAAAAGAACCCCGACGGTGGTGATTGTAAGGATGTGCGCGTTATTAAAATGAGGTATGTGGACTGTGAACCTATAAAATTAAATGTGGTGTGAATGGCCATTTAGGCTTAACTCATGAATTAGGACTCGGATTTCAGGAAACTTGCCGTATATCAGATAGCATGTATTATAAATATTTTTCAAATATTTAAAGTACTAGTAATTTTTTAAAACTGTGTCTGTTACAATGGTCATAAAATCCGCCCTAGCGTTTTATTCAATTGACGAAGTAAAGCATAATAACGAAAAGGCTTGGGCTTAAAATTACGTTTGAAAGGACGGGGGAAAAACCCCCCCACCGTTTACTAGGGCGCGATTTTATGGCCAAATTCAAAACTTACCATACGTGAGTCGGGATAAATAACATTAATACCAGTGAGAATAAAAATAATTTACAGAATTTGCTAGATGAGTTTTCGGAATTATGGAAAGACGAATTAGGCCGTTTCAATAAATTCGAAGTTGATCTCCATTTAAAAGAAAAACTCGGTTCCAAAATTTTTTAAATCTAGGCCGTTGCCATTCGCTTTGAAGGATAAAGTAGTAAAAGAAATAGATAGGCTCATAAGGTTAGGTATTTTTAATTCCAGTTACCCCATTCTGAGTACGCCCACTCCAATAGTACCGGTTTTAAAAGACGACGGTAAAGTTAAAATTGCAGGGGATTACAAATGTACATTAAATAAAGATTTAAAATCGAAAAATATCCTTTGCCGCGAATAGAGGAGGTTTTTGCAAAGTTAGGGGGAGGTAAGCATTACTCAAAAAATTGACCTCAGTAATGCTTACAACCAATTTGTACTCAGCGAAGCTTCTCAGGCGTTGACAACCATCAACACAACCGAAGGGTCTATTTAAATATTCGCGCCTAGCTTACGGTTAGCTAATGGTCCAGCTATTTTTCAGCGAGCGCTCGAAACGCTTCTAGCGGGCATAGAAGGCGTGACGTGCTGGTTCGACGACATATGCTGTACAGGACCTGATGAGGCTACCCACTTAAGTAGGCTGCGGGAGGTGTTAAGTAGATTACAGGGTGCCGGACTAAGGTTTACATAAGGATAAGTGCGCCTTATTTCAAGACAGAGTAACCTATCTAGGGTACGTCATCGACAAAAACGGTCTGCGAACGTGTCCGAGTAAAGTCGAAGCTATATTAAATTCGCCGGAGCCGACGAATGTAGTAGAAGTACAAAGGTTTTTGGGAGTAGTCAATTATTATCGTAGTTTTATTTCCTAACGCGTCGACACTCCTGAGTCCGCTCCACGAACTGCTCCGCAGCGGCTCACAGTGGCAGTGGGGGCCGCGGCAACAGACGGCTTTTGAGCGAACGAAGCGAGAATTAGCTTCGGAGCGGGTGTTATCGCATTTCGATCCGGGCGCGCCACTCGTGCTAAGCGTAGACGCAGGGCCAGCGGGGCTCGGCGCGGTGCTCGCGCACGCGCTTCCCGCGGACCCCGCGCCCGCGACCCGCGGCGCGCGCGCCCCTCCGTGCGTGGAGCGGCCGATAGCGTTCGCCTCTAGATCGCTGTCGGCGAGCGAACGAAACTATAGCCAAATTCAAAAAGAGGCTACGGCGATAATTTTTGCAGTCACTCATTTTCACCAGTATCTCTACGGCAGGGATACTCCGTTCATTCTGAAGACAGATCATAAGCCTCTTCTGTCAATATTAGGCGAAAACAAAGGAATTTCTATTACGACCGCGGCGCGACTACAAAGATATGCTATAATTCTTTCGGCGTACAACTATAAGGTTCAATTTGTATGTAGCAAAAATAATGAGATTGCGGACTATTTCTCGAGATCCTTGCCTAAAAGTACGTGCAATACTGAAACGAACTATACTTGTCGTTCTTACCTAAATTTCTTAGATTCGCACACGAAACCGATTACGTTCACTGAGATAAAACAAGCAACGTCCACAGATCCCGTTTTGTTAACAGTGATGAAATATATGAACGTAGGGTGGCCTCGGAAAATTGAATGCAATAATATATTACCTTATTTTAAATGTAAAACAGATTTAGAAATTCATGACGGATGCCTGTTCAGAGGTTTCAAAATAGTAATACCTAGCTTATTCAGGGAAAAAATGTTGAATGAATTGCATTCAACGCATTTTGGAATTGTTAGAACAAAAAGTGAAGCTAGAAGCCGGATGTGGTGGCCAAACATCGATGCAGACATAGAAAGATGTATCGCACAGTGCTCGGTGTGCGTGACCACGCGCAGCGCCCCGCCCCGCGCCGCGCCCGCGCCCTGGCCCCGCCCGCCGCGCGCTTGGTTCAGGCTGCACATCGACTACATGACTATCAATCAAAGGGTGTACCTTGTAGTGGTCGATGCATTTAGCAAGTGGTTAGAGTGTATCTACATGGAAACGGGAACGTCAACGAGGGCCCTAATACATAAACTGAAATATTTATTCTCACGTTATGGTATACCTAATGTTATTGTTTCCGATAATGACGCAAAAATTTGTTCATCTGAATTCGTCGAATTCTGCCAAAATAATAATATTAAGTATTTAACCTCGCCCATCTACCACCCTGCTAGCAATGGCTTAGCGGAAAACTCGGTTAAAACGTGTAAAAAAATGATAAAATCTATACTATCATCAGGGGAGGGAAACCGAGACTTAAATGATAAGCTGTTAGAGTACCTATTCCATTACCGGAACAGTTGTCACTGTACCACCGGCAAGTCGCCTGCTCAGCTAATGATGGGTAGATCCTTAAGGTCGAAGTTTGGACATGATTTTACCCGGAGATCAGTTAACTCAAAAAGAAATTCCAGTGAGTAAAAGGTCATTTCTAGTAGGCGATAAAGTGTGGGCTAAATGGTACATTGCTAGGAAGGATAGGTGGGAGGAGGGAGTTATAAAAACAGTAATTGGTAGTAGACTGTATGAAGTGTATTTTGATAAGTACAAGGTTACGTGCAAACGGCACATCGATCAAATTATTGTTAACATGAGCGAGCATGACTGTTCGGACGAGACAAATATTGATAACTATTACGTACCAACAGAACAGCAATGCTCGCCCAGTGTAGTGGTCACACCGCCGTCCTCTCCCGCCCCAACGACAGAGCCGCAAGTGGTGGCGGAGGAGGAGGCGACGGAAGAGTCTGTAGTGGATATTCCAAAGAAAACAACTGCAGACGCTTCTGAAACGGGTACCAGTACAGATGTTCAGGATTCAGAAGTTCGATCGAAACGTGTTAGGAATAAGGTTGATTATAAACTATTTGACAGAAAAGGTATACGAAATAATTAAGGTTAATCATAAATTGTAAAGAATAAATTGGAACAGTTTTACTTAAAATTATAATTGACTGTGCAGGTTCTAAATTAGAGGAAGAGGGAGTTGTAATGTATGCATGCACGGTACCGCCGCGCCTGCGCAGTGCGCGCCGGCCGCGAGAGCTGCGTCTCCGCGCCCGCGCGCCTCAACGCCAGCCAGTAATAAACGGACAGAGCTATAATACGCACGGTTGTTTCTCTGGCGCTCGCGCCGAACTTCTTCCCACATACAGTGTATCTCCAAATACATATCAGGGAGGCCCGTGCCCCAGCAGTGGGGACTTAAGTGGGCTGATGATGATGATGATTTCGATTGTGATATTGCCAGTGTCAGCTTGGAGTCTGGTCTTGTACCCCCGTGCTCGGAAAGCACAGTAAGCCATTGATAGATATAGGTGGCAGACGAGCCGACGGATGGTAAGCAATTAACGCCGCCCATGGACACACACTGCAACACATGCCGAAGCGTGGTTCTCCCCCTGTTAACCCCTCCCTTAATTTAAAACTTAATCCCTCTTCGGTCATGATGTCACATTGGCGTCCTCTTCTCTGCAGTGTTAGATTGCTTATGGCGATGTAATCACCGAGTCCGAAGTGAGATAGTCCGAGAACTTCGAGATGATGTGACCTGAAATTGCATAGCTTTTTGGCACCGGCCGCAGTTTACGCTGGAGCTACTACCTATTAAGTATTTACCTGGTGCTGGTCCACCTTGGCCGTAGCAGTCAGCAGGTCCAGTATAGCCGAGAAGGACCCTCTGGCCGCCCTCCGGAAGCCCTCTGGGGGGCAGTCTGTGGCTCCTCCCGCCACACTCACTGGAGACTGCGACCACTGTGGAAGAAAACTAGGTATAAATGTTTTGACTGTGGGAGAGCTACGCCTTAGTTTAAATATAAGCGGAGATAGAACGTGGGAGAGCCACGTTTCGGCATGAATGGGCTGGTTCGATTGGAGTGATAGCGTGAAGCAGCACTGTGTTGTGTTTCGATGCGTGAGTGAGGGTACTGGAGCGCCGATCCGGGGGAAGGGGAGGTTGAAAAGTTGGCAGCGCACTTGTGACTCCACTGGTGTCGCGGGTGTCATGGGCGGCGGCAATGGACAACATTTCATATTTTTAACATGTCCATATTGTTTTTTTATATGAAAATAGACATAAAATGAACAGACCCATATTTTTTCTTTTTTCAAAATTTGTTTATTTTCATGCATAAAATAATTAATGACATTCTTGTTATTCTAAATAGACGTAAGCGCCAAATGACGTCATCGGACGGCTGAATACAGCGATATTCCTTTGCTTATCATTGTTTTAATAAAAAAAAGTACTACTGTCAAAGGTAAATAATACTAGTGTCAACATTGTCAACGTCATTCATACATTCAACGTTGACAAGTTGTCTTTTTTTTGACAGTTACATGTCATGGGCTTGGCATTTCGTAAATTTAAAACTATAATGTGCTAAGCAAAGAAATATTTTACATTCTGCCGTCCGATGACGTCATCTTACGTTTTTTAGTTTTAAATTTTTTTCTCAGTAAATATACAATATAAAAAATGAATAAATATATATTCGAGCAGCGGAAAAGTAAACAAAGAATTGGTATTTTTTGTTTCAGAGCTTAGCAATTTTGAAATGTTGTCCATTGCTTACCATCTGGCTATCCATCTTCCACCATCTGGTGACTCGTCTGTCACCTATCACATAAAAAATAACTATATGCCTGCTCGACCGGAGCGATGTTATGACCTCACAGAAAACCGGAGTGGAGCAGTGTTGTTCTGAGTCTTGCCGAGAATCTTAAAAACCTGACAAAACCTAACATTTGCCTAATTCCATAGTTCTGTAATGTTACCAGGCAATTACCAAATGATGTGTTTCAATAATTGTAGGTGCACAAGTGCGTTCTTAGATTTTTAGTTTTAATTTTAAGGACGTGCCACCAGTGTTGGGATCATAATAAAAGTAAATTAATAAACCAATTAGCGAGCCATGCAGGTTATTGCTTCTTGAATCCAGAACATCATTTAATGTTATACGTGTTATTATTTGAGCTTCGTACACATGTTTCGAAGGAATCATATAGGTAGATACATTGCAGATAGCTTAAGGTGACGGGTAGGGCACACTAGCGACGCCCATCGATTTTAATTTTTAGCTACTAAACCGGATCTATTTTAAACAATTTCGGGGTTACAACTTCTTGGCAAACACTTGTACTATTTATTAAATAACCATGCACAAATGTTGGGTCCAACGCGTACGCGAAAAATTTATTCACGCCAAAAGCGGCCACTTTCGACCAATCAGAGAGCAGTGAGCTACTTAACGTTTGTTTTGAGGCTTTTCTACCAATAAAATATCGTCTAATGTAAACAGAGTCTGTAGTAGTGAGGGGTTGGGACTGGTCAAGTAAAATTTATCCATTCGAATCATTCGATTCATTTGACTTCACTCGAGAAAATTACAAGTACCTAATCGAGAGCTGATCACTTGAGTAGGGGAGCCTTAAAGCTTATTTTTGGCTTTTTATTGTGCATTTAGCCACCATTGGTTTCCAGGTGGTTTATTTTTATCTGTTGCAGTCATCTGGTAAAATTTCCAATCGGACGCCTAAGGCGTTTGTCAAACGCTGACATTCGTTTGTCGCCATTAGCATCCAATAAGATGACTAGGCCGATGGTTGTTTGAACTAAAATCACTCGACCCAAACTTTTATGTAAAACCTTCTAGACGACGTAGTTACTATTCCATGTTTATGACCATTTTGAATAAACCTAAATTTAGCTTGTAATATTGCACACAAAAACGAGATAATCGAGACATAACATTCACAGCTGTTTTCACTGCAGACGCCATATTTGTTTTGATGATCACTAGCGCTGCAGTGGAGAAAAGCGAAAATAAATTTGAATCACTTGGCTGAGTTTTGATCAGTCATTTCGAATGGACTAACTTTTAATACGTCAAGCTGTTAAACGTTGGTAGATTTTAGTTCTATCAACTATCGACCTAGGCATCCTATTTGATGGCGTTTAACGAATGCCCCAGTCGTTGGATGGCTAATTTATGATGTCTGCGGCATATCTATTGAGGGACAGCGGGATTCTTCAGCCCCGCAGTCGCATCACTGTGTGTGGTAAAAGCATTTAGTTATGTTAGCTTTGTTTCAAGACCCATTAGTGGTTGATAATGGGTCTCCCGTTGCCTCTGTCATTTACGTCCTGCCTGATCAATAGTTAAGAGTTCTGTGGTATTGCTTTAGGAGCAAAGAATTCTTTATTTCTTACAGAGAAAAGCTATGTATTTTGAAGATCAAATGGTAGTGTTTGAAATAATCAAATTCGAGCATGCATATCTGGATTTCTCAAAAATAATGCGTGTAACTATTAGTTCGGCGGTGAGGGAAAATATTGTGAGGAAATCTGCATAGTAACTGAAATGTGTAGGTAATCATGATTCAATTGGTCTGGTTCCCTTGTCAAAAAGGTTGTGAAGGTCAGACGGTAATTCATTCATCTATTTATTTGCATAAAACATTGTGGGTAAAAGTTGTTACATATGTTCTAAGTGAGAAATCTAGGCATTGTTTCAAGATTAATTTTAAAGCTTATCTTCTAGAATTACAAAAAAAAATAGTGTGCCGTGTGTTGCTCCCTCCTTATTTATTTATTATAATAAATAATATATTAAATGTAAATTACTTGCGTGCCATGCTATTGTATTATAATTTATTGTTAATGTTGCATGGGTTTTGTAACTCTGTGTATAGGAGTGTTGTTTGTTTTAGTTTGTGTCTGTCAGTTTATTGCAGTTTTCATTATTTTTGTAATATTAATTACAAATACTGAATATACCATCGCTGAGCCATACCTAATTTGTTTTAGATTAATGTATAAAATTTGTTCTTCATGGTGACCACTGAAAATCAGCGTCGAGGTTGCCTGCTCCGGTAACCACGACATTATGCTGAGTGGGAACCTTTTTTAGCACATTTAAGTTGTATTTATAAGTCTAGATTTAAGCATTTTGTTATATTCTTTGTGTGCTAAATAAACAATTTCTATTTCTATAAGTTACTTAGAATGTAATGTCATCATCATTCAGGTTTTTTATAACATTGTCTAATAATATTAGTACAGGTAATTTAAAGGTATGTAGATCTTACGGTCAGAGTAATGAAGTATAATTAGAAAA
>JADPWL010000284.1:0-13126 GCA_019059595.1 Marasmia exigua
CAAGTAAAAACCTGTTACTAAACAGTAACACACATATGACTACCGTGAAATTACCAAAGTAGCAACTAATAATTTCTTGTCTTGAGTTATGTGTAATAAAGAATACACATCCATTTCTAATGAGAAATAATTAAGTTACATATGAGTAAATAAGGCCACTATTATATTTTGTTTAATAAAAAAAAGAGGAATAAAATAATAATTAATCTATTGGGGGTGCCTAAGGATGCACGGTTCGACCGACACTTGGCGCACATAGGTATTCCTGTTAACATACATATACATATATATTTATTACTTAATTTTAGGTTGCAGACGAGCAGACTTTATCACCTGATGGTAAGCGACCGCCGCCGCCCATGGACACCCGCAACACCAGAGGAGTTACAAGTGCGCTGCCAACCTTTAATACATAATTTAGGCAGTACAACCGTTATAGTTTTAAATTTAGGTTTTGGAGCAAGACACACTATCTGTGTCTTGTTCCAGCAAAATTCGAGTAATGGACTTCTTGAACAAAGCGGGTGAAGTTGCAAAAAGGTCTACTTCTGTAAAATGTTGATTAAATGATTTCGTGATCCGTACGTATGTACTGTAGCACGTACGTATGTTACGTATGTACTGTAGAAAAATATTTTCCACGTTGAGACTCAATTATTTACAATTTATTGAGGTCACACCAGCCATGGTCGTAATGAAAGAAGATTACCTATTGTAATTTCATTATACCTATTTTTGGTCCAAATGGTCCAAATATTTTGTATTCTGTTAGCACTTGTCCCCCTTCAAATGTCAAAATTTGACATACCGAAAAAAATACTTTTGTTAGTTAATTCTCTGAAAATGTATGAAGATGGTGATTTTTTAACTCAATTAAAATCAAGTAAAATGACTCCCACAGCTTTCGTGCTATACTAACAATACTCAGGGGGACAAGTTCTACAGAATACAGCAAAAAAAATCTGGTCGGCACTTGGACCAAAAAAGAGGTTGTCCTTTCGTAATTATTATTAAAATTTACCACTTATAACAATTAAAATAATTAATTAAGATTGGGCACCTGGGGCTGAAGAAAGGGGGGCTTAAAGGTTGGAAGTCACTGTCGCTTACCATTAGGTGACTCGTCTGCTCATCTGCCTCCTATGACATAAAAAAACGTTCGTCTATGACAATAATCACTTTGCCACTCATTCAGAACTATGTATATGACAGTTGTTCGATTCCTAATTCTCTAAAAAACTGTTTGATTTTACTGTCCAAACCGCCTTCAACAGTATTTAATCATCGCAACATATACACCAGTTAGTACCTATACCTATCTGTACAGTCAGCCTTCCCATATAATATCCTCCAACCGATTACGGCTACGGCAGCCAATCTCAACGATCAGCCACATACGCAGGATATATTATAGTGCTCAAGTGTGTGCGCAAACACAAGTATACTCTCAATCCCTTACCCTCATATTCCGATGGGAAACGACCAGAGAGGGATTGAACGCAGTACCAACGGCTTAACGTGCTTTCTGAGGTACGGGGGTACAAGACCGCCATTTTCCAGACTGCGGGCTGCCGCTAAGAATTTCTTACCGAAAACTTAGGTACAAATTTTTGGCCCGACCCGGGGATCGACTCGGGACCTCTTGCGCAGCCGTCGCTTTAAAATGCGACCCACTAACCACTGCGCCAACGAGGCAGTCATACTTTCCATATAAAATTTAAACAAAAGCAGTTCTAGAACTTGGTCCAAAATGGCGCCACTGGGCAGACGAAAGTTCATTTGGTTAATTTAGAAATATGAGATCGCGCAGTCTTGGGACTCATGTGTGAGCGCTTTTTGGGCTGTGATGTTTTAGTTTTGACTTTTTACACCTATTTTGGGGCTAAATGTGTTTTTAGAGTTCGCAATTTATTCCTGCTTTATAATAACCGTGGGAGGGCCACGCACGAGTGATACCACGGCCTCAACGAAAACCGGCGTGAAGCAGCACTGTGCTGTAATTCGCTGCGTGAGTGAGGGTACCGGAGGCCTAATCCGGGGAAAAGGAGGGTTTAAAAATTAACAGCACACTTGTGACTCCATTAGTGTCGCGGCCGTGTCTATGGCCGGCGATCCGTCTACTACTAGTTTTGTTATGCGGTGGCAGACAAGCTCATGGATCACCTGATATTAAGCGATTGAGACTCGTCTTTGATCGCTACTTTGCCGTTATTTTGGAATGTCTACGTAATGTTTTAGTTCTGACTTTTAATACCTATTTTGAGGCTGAGTGTGTTTTACATAGTATTTTTTTACAGTTTATTCCAACATAATGATTTACTAGTCTTCCGGTCGCACTCTTGCCCGCGTGGACTAATTTATGTTCTACCGTAGGAATGAGCCGTTTTCTTATAGTAACTTATCAAACACCAAAAAAGCTCCTTACTAACATTGTAGTTATTTCGTCTCATAAATGGGAACCGACGAAAAAAACAACAACCCTTCCAAATCTGAATTCCTCAGTTCTGTGGAACGGTTTGGCTGCAGGAATATTTTCGGACGGCTACGACTTAGGGACCTTTAAGAGAAGAGCATACTCTTTTTTTTAAAAAAAGTATATAAAATCTTTTTTTTAAAAAAGACCGGCAACACATCAGCGGTCTCTCTAATTCCGAGGATGTTCATGGGCGGCGTTGATTACTTTACATCAGATGAGTCGCTTGCTCGTTTGTCTGCCTCTAGCATAAAAAAATATATTTTTATAAGGAATGTTAACTTTATACTGAAAGTAGGCTTTTGCGACAGTTTGCAATTTGAAAAAACCTCACTCATCCATAAAACTGAGTTTAATAACCATTCTGAGCTGATACTGCCATCTATTATCGCGCCTGGTAAACCAAACACGCGCCAAACGGCCATGAATGGGCACCACGCATGCGCACTACCCATCGATCCAGGAGACTGGTACGTAAATAATGTAGTCGACGACAAAAAATCGCCTTCTAATATTTTTTCGGCATAAATGCTTTGATAGGTTTTGGTTGCAAAAAAGAATAATTTTAAATATAAAAAGAACATCGCGAAATTGACAGCTTATTCGAAAATTAAATGTTAGCGCTTCATGACGCAATATTTATGAATAAAGTAAATTGCTGCCAACTTTTTATAAACTGCCAGGATTTAAAACTTTATGAAAAAAGTGGCTATGTGCAAATTAACTGTGAGAAAATGGTAACCAGGTAACATTTTAGCAGATCGTGAAAAGCGTTAGGAAACAATGGAATAATCGTTCCAATTTTACCCCGGAATTAAATCACAATTTACGATTTCCACGATTGTAAATATCAATGAAGCGCCTAACCCATAACTGTAACGCATACATCAGAAAATATTTCATTGGTCCCTCCAATAACATTCCATTTGGAGTCGGCGCACTGGAGTCTTGTTTCGGCGTTTTCCCGCTAGTATCGGTAGAGGCGCCACAGTCGTTGCAGTCTCTCGGGCGTTCTGTCAAAATTTCATTTTAGAATGGCTTCATTTGTTTACATTTAATGTTAGCCACAAATAATAAAAATAAAACGCTGCGTTTCTAAAAAAGGAATACATTTTGAGCGGGAATTTCATTCTGTGAGAACATAACCTAAAATTCGGAGTAGTTTTAGTGGTGAGCAATGGTTCTTTGGACAATGTTTCGGACGATATTTTTAGCATTACTGCTTTACATAACCGCGTGTTTTGCAAATCCTGACGCGAAAAGGCTTTACGATGACTTGTTGAGTAACTACAACAGACTTATAAGGCCAGTAGACAAAAACAATAACACAGTTCTGGTGAAGCTGGGCTTGAGGCTATCTCAACTGATTGATTTGGTGAGTTCCTCTTACACTTTCATAACATTATTTAAAAATATTTGCATGTTAAAACATATCTGTTTTAGTAACTAAGTTATATGAAGACACCAGTACCATAAGTTCTCAAGCTACTTATGTGCTATCAGGTCAATGTATGAGTTGCTTATAATTGTTGTAAAATTATAACTATTAATCGTGGGAGAGTCATGCTTCAGAATGAATGGGCCGGCACGACTAGTCATACCATGACCCCACAGAAAATCGGCGTGAAGCAGTGTTTCTACTGTATTTCTTGAGTGAAGAAGCAGCACTGTGCTGTGTTTCGCTGCGTGAGTGAGGGTACCGGATGCCCAATCCGCGGGGAATTTAAGGGTCGGCAGCGCACTTGTGACATTACAGACTAGAAAAAAAAAATCCGTTGTTATTTATTGTAGTTGCAATATTTATCTTTATTTAATTAAATATATGTAAGTAAGTACAGTCAACTCCAAAAATATGTCGCACCCTTAGTAAAATACCGACCTAACTCAAAATATTAATATAGATGCTAAGTGAAAATAGTATCGGCTAAAATCCAGGGATGAAAGGTCATCTAACAACAATTTTGAGTAAAGTAAATAGGTACACTCACATATGAACACGAGATGAAATTTTTATTTTATTTTATTTTAGACATAAATCATTAACAAAAAGTAGGACAACATTATCCCTGTATGCGCCAAAGAGGCGGCCGCTCAGCATTAGTCGGTGCTGATCCAAAAGACCAACCCCGACGCTGGTTTTCAGCGACTACCATAACATTATTGCGCATCTGTTCCATATCTATGCAACAGTCGCTTGCATAAAATTTCGATTGAGATAGTAAAGAAGAAATAAATAATTGAACAGATGCGCAATATGGGGGCAGGCAGATTATACAAAACCCTTTGATTACCTATGTAAATAATCAAAGACGAAACCCAAACAAAATTATACAAAAAAAAAAGTGTAAATTATAAAAAGAAGAAGAAAGAAAGACCCATCAACATTAAAAAACTTAAACTACAGACCGACCAAGATCAGAAGGCACGCCAGTGACATTGACAGGGGGGCGTTGTAAAACGTCATTTCTGTCCGAAAATATTATGCCGAAACAGCATTAGTTCCGACCCTTGCCACGTGCCAAATAACCGTGATCGAACCATATCTGTATGACCTGTATCCTAGACTGATATTCAGTACAATTTCTTTAATGTACACTAAGTATACATTTATTTATTTAATATAATTATACGGGATAAACCCTATTACATAATTACATATAACTTCGAACGAATAAGTGCTGGATAAACATGATTAATTTAGAAGCACTCACTAATATTATATCTTACCCATGAACCAAACTTAACACTACTGACACTGTTCAGGATTTGTTTTTCCTATTTAACAGACATTTACATTATGAACAATTCATTATATTGCTCCAATAATGTGTATCACTCACATCTCTGTATCACTCACATCACAAAAAATGTTTACGTTTTACCAAAAACTTAAGAATAATAATGGTTATTACAATTAATAATTACAATTAATTATATCAACTACCTACTTTCTTGTGGCCTATGCATTTTACTAGATAATAAAAAATTAATCAGTGTGAGAAAGAACAATCACAGCCAGATGGTAATCCTTCCGCAAGAAAATATAAGAGGTGTGAAGGTAATAAAATATAATAAAATAAAAAAAAGAAGAAAAGAAAAAAAAAGAAAAAAAGGCCCTGGCTCACAACGATCACACGTCACGGGTGCCGGGAAGGGCTCCGTGACGTGCGATCGACCGCTCTCGCTCTCGGCTCTTTCGCACGTACACGGATGGTGAGTACACGCTCTGTATCACTTTTTTGCTGCTTTAGGAGGAGTTGCCTGTACTGTTTTTTTAATGTATTCTTTGATTTTAAGGTGCGCATCGGTGGAGGCAGGTTATTCCAGCAACGGGACGCAGCATATTTAAAGGACCCACGGAATGCTGCTGTACGATGCTTAGGGGTAGAGAAGATTGGTGCACAAGCCCTTCTAGCATATCTACTACGGTGTTCAGCCCACTCGAGCTTCTCATATAAGTATCTGGGCCTGCCCGTGGCTAATACTCCGAACATCATGACAGCTAAATGTAGCTTTCTACGTGCTTCCATCTTGATCAAGCCAGCAGCATTGAGAAAGGGTGTCACATGTGACCTTGGAGGGACTTTAAAGCAAAAGCGGGCACAAGCGTTTTGAACTCTCTGAATGAGTTTAGCAGACTTGGCAAACAGACATGGCCCATACACTGTGTTACAGTAGTTAAAAATACTCAGCACCAAGGACTCACACAGAGCAATTCTTAACTCCTCCCTCAGGTATGGTCTCATTTTGTAGAGCAGTTTCAGTCTGTAGAAGCAATTCCTAGCACACTCTGCTATATGGCTTTCGAACCTGAGATTACTATCAAAATTAAGTCCTAGGTTTCTAGCTCTTTCTACTCTTTGTATTGTCTCTCCATTTATATTTACGTTAAGACTAATGGCTTTTAATTTAGAGATATTTTTACGAGTTCCTAGTACCATGATTTTTGATTTTTTTGGATTCAGGACCAGACAGTTAGTCGTACACCAATCTGATATTCTTCCAAGGTCCTTATTGACTTTTGCCACAGCCTCGACATGACTAGCTGGCTTGAATGGTATATACAGCTGTAAGTCATCCGCATAAAGGTGATGACTACAATGTTCTATGCAATTAATAATGTCTGCACTATACAGAACATATAGTATTGGCCCTAATATTGACCCCTGTGGTACACCACGGGTTACAGGTAGTGGCTGAGATCTCAATTCTGTGCCATCTGCTCGTTTCAACTCAACATACTGTTTGCGATGTGTCAGATAGCTGTGAAACCATTTCACAGCACTAGTGTCAAGACCATAGTAGCCCAGCTTTGACAGCAGCAGTGGCACATTAATTGAGTCAAAGGCCCGTGAGAAATCCAGCAACAACAACATTGAGCACATTCCCCCATCCTGGGCAGCCAAAAGATTATCCACCACATCGGCAAGGGCAGAAGCTGTTCCATGTCCTTTTCGGAACCCCGATTGATATTTTGGGAGAATGTCATGTTCCTCTAGATATTTTGTCAACTGTTCACATACGACTCTCTCCAGTATCTTTGAAAGGCATGGAAGGATACTTATTGGCCTAAGGTCCTGTACCGTGCTAGGTGAATTTGTTTTTGGCAAAGGTTTCACTACAGCCACCTTCCAGTGCTCGGGGAACTCACAGTCTATTATGGAGCGGTTTATTATGGTGGTAATAGCTTCTAAGGTAAAAGGCATCGTTAGCAACAACATGTCCAAAGACAGACCATCATGTCCCTGTGCATTTGATCTCAGAGCATTGACTATTTTCAACACTCTATCACTGCTGACAGTGTGTAGCTTGAACGTTGTAGTACCAAATCGATTGGTGTTCGAAATGAGTCAGCAGTGATATTGGTACATTATTCGAACCTGGCACATTCAGAAAATGATGGTTGATTGCGCTGGGATCGGTGAACATAGGCGGAAGGTCAGTTGAGTCATTTTGGTCAAGGAGCACAGTATTTTTTAAATTTTTCCAAAGTTTCTTAGGATTTTTTATATTACTATTGATGTGTTCTGAAAAGTAACACTCTTTTTCACGCTCAATTGCCTGCAGAACCAATCTTTTCATTGACCTATATCTCTCGCCCAGAATATCACCACCTTTATTTTTATATTGCCGATGGTAGTCATCCCTTACACGAATCATTTCCTTAACCGTGTCTGTGATCCAAGGATGAGGGGCATGTCTAAATTTACGTCTTTTTAGAGGCGCGTGAAGATCCATTAGACCCATGATACAGCCGGTGAGAGCCGCAACCATGTCATTTACACTGTGAATGGCGTCAAATTTTCTCCAGTCAATCGCAGACAGATCCCGATGAAGCTGGTCCGGTAGTATGTCATTAAGAGGTCTATATTTAACCCACCGTGGCCTCTCTTTCGCTCTCTTTATTTTCAATTCCACCATAACCATTGCGTGACCACCTAGTTCAGGTGAATGTCTCACAGTAACACTGAGGGAGCTTATATCAGTGCAAACCACGTCGATTAGAGTGCTGCTATGATCAGTGAAATGGGTGGGCTCAGTAATCAATTGCACTAAACTAAAGCTATGTAAGAATTCCATGAACTCCTTGTATCTGCTACTGCCCAGATCTAGCATGTCGATATTAAAATCACCAGCCAACACCAACCCATCAGAATCCGTAAAGGAGGCAACCGATTCCATGACTGCATCCAGGAACAAGCTGACATCCTGCCACGGGGGTCTGTAAGCAGTACCAACCATAATATTCTTGTTCAAAATACGGACTGAAATCCACATCTGCTCCACGGATGCCACATTAGCGGGGTGAGAGCATGGCCTCACGTTGATGCCTTTCCGAATGTAGAATCCTACACCGCCACCACGCCCCCCCCTCACATTGCTTGGCCTAGGACAGTGCTTCAGCTGATAACCAGTAACCCTGGGAGCTCTACCCTCTTCACCCGACCTAAGCCAGGTCTCATTGATTGCCATGATATCTGGTGCTAGTTCTTCCATGGCCACAAGAAACTCCTCATGCTTTGTACCCAATGAGCCAGCATTGAAAAGACCTACCAACAAGTTCCTTAACCCAAGGCCTGTGCTTTCATCATGACATACAAAAACCCGTGAGACAAATCCAAAGCTATCCATAGGGCTTTGATTGTATAATAATGAGATATAATTAAATATTTCTCGGAAGACCAGCAATGGCATATAATTATTCCACTCACACAAATATTTCCATTAAAATAAATTCTTATTTTACACAAATAGTTATACACATACGAGATAAAAAATAAACACAGATAACAGGTAAGCAGCACATGCAATTGAATAGTTTTATTGTAAATTATGCTAGAAACTAAAATGCATTTTGCTAATACTTTTATACATTTGCAGGAATGGGAGAGTCATGCAACACCAAACACTCTAATCACGTCCTCGAGGGACCTCAGCTGGTAGACCTGCTCGCCATCGGCCTTCCGAGCAAATATGCGACCACGCCTCGTCCAGGCATACCGCCACTGTAGTTTGCGGCACTCCTCACGTACCCGGTGAAAGACTTGGCGATTTTGGCGCGTCAAGCGCTCGTTAACGAAGAGCCGGCCTCCTCCCTCAGCAGTGACAGAGCGGCGCGTGCGTGCGGCGCGAAGCTCGTCACGCAGGTGGCGACGCGCCAGCCGAACTATGACGCGGCGCGGCCGGTTCGACTCGCTCGGGGGCGGGCCCACGCGCTCCGCGAACACGACATCTCGTTCCTCCAGGGTCATGCCCAGACGACTAGCGAGGACGGTGATGCTGTGAAGGACATTTTCACCTTTCTCCTCCGGCAGCAGCCCGATGTCCAGATCAGCCAGCAGAGCCTCCTGGTCTCTGTCGTTGAGCTCGAGCCTGAGTTCCGACACAGTACGCTCTAGTTGAGCCACTGTCTCAGATGCAGCCTGTGGAGCCTCCACTGCATTACGACGCTCCACCGCCTCCAGCCTTTCCTCAATCCCACGGAAGCGCGCCGCGCGGGTCTCACTCTCTTGGCTCCACTGACTCTCCAATGCCTTCATGCGCTCATCCATGCCAGAGATATGTTTTTCGCATCGCTCCATTCTCTCAGACAGTTGCAGCACAGTTTCCCTCAGCAAGTCTATGCGCACCCCCGTTGCCTGCATCTGATCACGCACCTCCTGTCTAAGAAGTCGCAATTCGTGAAGAACAGCATTATTGCTGGCCGACGATGGTGCACTATGGTCGTGCGCTTCTACCCGAGACGATTCCTCCAGGATCACGCTGTCGTCCCCAGGCACCTCACTCATATCCAGGGACATCTCGGAGTCTTCCATACAGTAACCCCTTCCGCGGGCAGTCTCCTGGCGGGACGTCACATTGCTGCTAGCCATATCCTCTGCAGACAACTTCACCGGCGTATCAGTGTTGTCGCCTCCTTTGCGCATTTTGCAGCCGCACTCGGGACAAATCCATACACTCTTGGCCTCTTTGGACATATTGTTAAATCTGTTCTCCGGAATATTTGCGCAAACTATGTCCCAGTACTGGGCGCACCTACTACATTTCAAATATCGCCTATCTGTGATATTGCGTCGACATCCCGCACAGTTGGGCAATCCTCCCACCAGTGGCGCCATCTCACGGTCATTCGTCTTGTAATGATTAGACATTGCCGGATATTTGTTGAGGCAAAACAAAACACAAAAAAAAAAAAAAACAACAAAGGTAATATTTATTTAAAAAAAAAATAAAAAAATAACAATAAATAAATGAAAACAAACAAAATTTAAAAAAAAAAAATATATCACAGTTTGGGATTTGAACTGCCGGCCCTCGGATCCTTCCGCCTGCCTAGCACTGTGGCTGTTGCCACTAGGCTAAGATGATAGTAACTCACTTGTTGAATTTGGTGGTGTTGTTGGGCCTATCCTTTGACTCCAATAATTTATGATGGTCAGTGGTGGGTGTCTATGTTTTATTTGTGAATATTGAACACAAAACTGACCTCAGAGCCGTCGATCACAATAAGTTTTTGATTGATTTCTATTCAATTCTTCCACTGTTTCGCTCGGAAAATGTATGTAAACAAACACAGACTGCTGGCAATTAATATGTTTGCGTCTCCTTGCAATTTTGTGCACTGTTTCCACTAAATTCAAATAAAAACTTTGAGACCGATAATAACACGTCTTACTCCTTCAAGCGCTTACGCGTACCCCTTTTGACATTCATAAGTGTTCTGTGTGGACCTAAATTGAATAAAGAATTGTTTATCTTTATCTTTAGAATCTGTCTGCTTGACTGGCACCTATTACATAAAAAAGTCTAGATATTTTAAGGCAAGAGTGAACAGACATCTGTGAACTCCACCATAAGTTTTCGTTTGCAAGGTCAACGCAAAGGCGTTCGTTGTTGAAAGTTAGAAGAAACATTATTCGTATTGCTACTAGCTACTCACTGTGTAGCTAGCTATCTGGGCGACTATAGAAGAAGCCCTACGACCGTCCATTCTTAACTTCATTTTTGCAAGACTTGCTAATGAACCCGCAAAGCCACAGCTCAGATCAAGCCGCACGTACCCTTCGTTACCAACACAAACAGCTCGCGTAATTAGCGCCATCTCTGAAACGCTTCCGGCCTTAGGCGTGGTGGAACTTTTCAGAAATTAGCGGCTCATTAGGTGCTTCAAATGACAGAATATATTGGTATATGAGTCGGTTACAGGCAGGTTTGCTATTGGTTCAAAACTCACACAAAACCTTCCTATTGGTTCTAAACTGAAGCAAATCCGTAATGTATTTGTTTTAGAGTATATTTTTTCTCAAAATTACCGATTGAGATTTACTTAGATTCTATTTATTATGTGGGTGACTGTCTCGGTGGCGCAATGGTTAGTGGGTCGCACTTTAAAGCGACGGTTGCGCTTGGGGTCCCCGGGTCGGGCCAAAATTTGTACTTGAGTTTTTCTGTTAAGAAATTCTCAGTGTTAGCCCGGAGTCTGGAAGTTGGCCGTCTAGTACCCCCGTGCCTCAGAAAGCACGTTAAGCCGTTGGTCCTGTGCCTAATCCCTCTTCGGTCGTGTCACACTAGTGTCCCATCGGTATGGTACGGGAATAGAGAGTGCACTTGTGTCTGAGCAAATAGGTACTTGTGCACTATAATATGTCCTGCGTCGATGGCTGATCGCTGGGATTGGCCGCCATGACCGAAATATCGGTTTGGAGGACATTATTATTATTATGTGGGTGTTGTCAAGCTATCCTCATAATAAATACCCATAACGCGTTGCTATTGCTTCACGTACCACTTCCTATTTATTTATTTATTTATTTATTTATTTATTTATTTAATTACACAGGTCCTTAAACCTAATTACGTAATTAAAGACGGTAACAGAAGTAAAAGAAATAATAATAAAACAATATCAAAAAACAGGCAAACACGTGAGTTATCTGAAAACTAGGCTTATATTACCATATTACGGAGATCTATGCGCAGTGTTCTTCACAGAAGGACTGGCATGTGGACACTATACTGTGCCACGGATCTGCAAATAGATCACAATGGGGTTGGTGACTCAAGAGTGCATTGAGGGCAGTGTGCATGCGACACAAGGGAGACTCCGCACGTGCTACGGTGCGACAAGGCAAGCGTGCGAACAACAGATGGCGTCGTGATGCGCGATGTCGGATATAATTTTCCGGTACGTATAGCCGTGAAAGCTGGTCTAAGACGTCAGGACACTGAACGTCCCCGCGGAGTATTTTCAGTCCAAAAGTCATTTGATCTTTTTGACGCCTAACCTCCAACGAACACATACCAAGCATACCTTGTAAAAACTTAGTTGGATATAAAAATGGATAATATCCATAGACTCTCTTGTACAAGTATCTCAAAAACGCTTTTTGAACTTTCTCCAACATCAACTTGTACTTAGCTTCATGTGGGTTCCATATGCATGAACTGTTTTCTAATTTGCTTCTGACTAGTGAAGTGAAGAGGAGTTTCATTAAATGTGGATTGTCAAAATCGCGCATGTTACGTAGTAAGAAGCCTAAGCGTGAAAACGAACTTTTGGTCACACCAGAGATGTGTCCGTTGAAAGTTAAATTGGGGTCAAAGGAGACACCAAGGTCGTTTATTGTATCCGTGCGGGTAATATTATCTAATCCTAGCTTGTAGTCGTACCGGGTTGGACGATGATGTCGACTGAAAGTCATTACGTAACACTTTGAAAGATTAAGCTCCATCTTATTGGATTTGCTCCACTGAAGAAAAGAGTTGATATCCTCTTGAATAAGCTCACAGTCGTCATAACTTAAAGTCTCCATATAAATCTTAACGTCGTCCGCATATAACAAACATTTCACGTGCTTGAAAACTTTCACAACATCGTTGATCATTAGCAAGAAAAGAAGAGGACCTAAAATTGACCCCTGATTAACACCAGATGGAGTAGGGTATTGTTCGGACACAAAACAACCAAACTGTACAAATTGTTGTCTACTGGATAAATAGTCAGCGAGAAGATTTCGTAGGCGAGGTGTGAATCCAATAGCTTCAAGCTTTGCTAACAGAATAGCATTGTCTACCCGATCAAATGCCTTACGGTAGTCAAAATACAGAGTCTACTTGGACGACTTCCATTTCCAACTCGCCGCGATGTAATCA